>JAPYYV010004338.1:0-17479 GCA_030522625.1 Copidosoma aretas
CCCAAGATGCCGCTCAGGGTCAGGTTGCGGCTAACGATCCCAAGGTCGAGGAGCTCATTGCCGAACAGCTGAAGAACATCAATAGTGCCAAGAGTACTGTTGAGAAAGTCAAGCCAAGGAAGACCTAAAGCTGAATCAGGAATATTAATTTGTTCTGTTGTTTTCTGTTTGTTAAAAGTGAGAAAAGAGCATTCGACGAGATTAGCTACTAGTGTTTGACAAAGGAGGCATATTAAAAATACTTACCTCGTGTTGGATTTTGCTAGTTTCTAAAATTTAAAAATGTGGTGGTGCGTGTGCAGATCCTGAATAAAATACATACTTGTAGTTTTATTGAGATGCACAGAATTCTTAGACTTAAAAGTGTAAGAGATACATCTGAATTGTTACATAAGTACATAAATGTCGTAATTATTCGAGTTGCAATAATGAGCCATTTTGCTATTGTATTGTTACCTGTCGCATTTTAAGGAATATATTCAGTCGACATTGAGTCATCAATACAGTCAGCCAGGTAGCAGAGAATATAAAAAGATAATTGACACTCTTTCATTTACAATGGAAACTGCAAAAGCATATGCTCACATGGAAGGCTGATGCATACTTTTTATGAGAGTATATGAGAATACAAATCACAGTAAGAATGTATAAAATCAGAAGATACGGAGTGTGATTATGATAACTTATACATTGTCATTTATATTTTACGATGAAATTACATATACATACGACCATGTAAAAATGCAATGTGCTATACATTCAATAAGAATGAGACAGTACAGCATTTGAATACATGAAGTATAAGTACTGACGTATATTAAGAGTGAGTTTATTAATGAGAAAACAAAATATATCTGCATGATGGTTTACAAGTCAGTTTAACAGAACAATAACGATGGGTGTAAGATTTACAGTAAACTTTCATACAAAGATTAGGGACATGTGTATGACCATGACAAACAGCAAGTTCTCGACTGCATGAAATGTACACATGTATAAGTGAAGATTTTCAACATGATAATTCAAACAAAATTTTATATGGAGACATCGTGACCATGCAAATTGCTATTACATGGAATATTATGTACGATACAAATAAACAAGTACAGCAAGCACTTCATTGCATGAAAAATGCAAATTCTTTAATGCTATTATTAGAGTTTTCAAAACTAAAAGAAGGTATATTTGTAACATAAAAAATTCGAGGTGCAAATCGGTTCAACGAATACATGCCTGTGTGACCATGTAAAAAAGCAATTAATAGAATGCTCAGGTCCTATGAGCAAGCTTACAACATTTGATTACCTGAATACAGGTGATGCAAAATTTTCAAATTTACTTTCAAGGCAATAAAATCACATTCCATAAGTCTAGCGCCATCTGTCGGATTTATGAGGAGGTATGTTATAAACATATCCTTACCTTTTATATATATATATATAACATTGTAGCTGATTTTTTGTCATGAAGGATAGGTATTTCATTTTTTGAAGTTGGTAGCCCTGCGTTAAGTGTGGCAGTTCACTCCCACGCCCTCTTAAAGCTTATAAACTATTAGTATTACCCCAATTTTATGGGCCATAAAATACAGCTCAGATACTGTTGGGAAGCGATTCATCATGTCTATTTGAGCGATTTTTCTGTTTTATAATAGCATAAAAGTTTGGAACTTGCAAATTGACAGATTGATCTTTGAACTTCATGTCTACTATGTATAAGGGCTTAATCACAACTGATCCATGGACTAGATAATACAGCACTTACATACTTCGCATTAAGTAGTGCATAGGGGTCGCTAAATCTATAAATAGAACCGCCTTGCTCTCTAGTGCTCAGTAGCGATCCAACCTCCAAGGGTAATGATCATACATTGCAAAAGCGGACGTGGTGTTTTAAATATAATCAGTAACACTCTACCGATAGAAAATTACATGCCGGGATATCAATATTGCGGCCCAGGTACTAAGCTTTCAAAACGTCTCGCTAGAGGTGATCCGGCAATAAATCCATTGGACACAGCGTGCTAGAAGCACGATATAACTTATTCGCAGAATCGAGAAAACGTTGACGCTAGAAACTTAGCAGATAGAGTTTTGGCTGAGAGAGCTTGGCAAAGATTCAAAGCCAGATATTTGAGTATTGGTGAATAAACAGCTGCTTTAGCGATAACGAGTGCTATTAAGCTGAAAAGTAAATCAGGTATGGGTCTAAAAAGAAGAGCATATTAGAGAAATCGTGCACTACCTTGAATGCAGTTATTTAAGCTGCCTTACACTAAAAGCAAAGATGCACTCAAAGTTATAAGTTCTGTGTTGAAAGGCGCACATAGTGCAGTTAAGAAAGCAGGTGGTAAGAAAAATGTAAAAATAACACGAATTTTACGTCTCCCTGCTAGAATCGGTGGTGCCCTCCCATTGATACCCCTATTTGCAGGCTTAAGTATAACCCGTGCTCTAGGGAATTGGGAACAGGAATTTTGAAAAGTATTAGTGCAACTACGGCAGCTAAACAGCAACTGCAAAAGAGTCAAAGGCATAATAAAAGGATTAAGGATATCGCTCTTGGGAAAGGTCTTAATCTTAGGCGATACAAAAAAAAAATTAGGCGTTTACTTAATGCCATATGCTGGAAAAGGTTTTAAAAAAAACAATCGATTATGTAATTTTGCCTTATGGGGCTCTAAAAAATCTTGATTTATTCAAATACGCTGAAATTTCGAATATCCCTGCTCTTTGAGGGGTGTTCATACGAAATAACTTATCTACTGATGGACCACGTTATCATGAAACCGCAAAAGTAAATCTTGACAATAAAAATGTGCCCGGAACTCGCTGGGTAGCATATAAAAAATGTGGTAATACTGTCATTAACTATGACAGCTGTGGTAATCTGTAGCCACCTATCGATAATTATGTATCTTGGAGTTGGTAAGAATAAATCTAATCATAAAAAATATCAAGACTACAATTATTACAACTGCGGTCATCTGTGTTTAAGTTTCCCATCAAAAACTATGTGAGGTGATGACATGGTTAGAAATCCTTCATTGGCTCTTAATCGATCATAAAAGAAACATCAACACTAATGCTGTCGGGTACTTCTTGTGTATTGAAAGCCCAATATTATCCTCCTATCGAACTATCGTCAAAATAAAACTACGTTCTTGGCGTGGTTAAACTCTTGACGGTCAATTTTATTTTAAATTAATAATTTCAATTCGTCAGTACAAAAGCAGTAATAAATTTCACGTGGGAGATCAAGTGGTAGTTTTACCAACAACAAGTTACGAAATTCGAGATATTTAGTCATTTTTAGTAAACGTGTCAAAACCAGACGTTATTCTCATCGACTTCAAACCAAACAGTAATACGCTTCGCCGCGTCATTACGTGCAGTGGAATCATTGATTTTAGACCAAAAGATTATAGAGGACGCTTTCACTGAACAAGGGCTCGAGGAAAACTTTACTTACAACTTAGACTAACCTGTAGCTATTTTCTAAGTAAACGCATTACGGGTTGAGTGCAATATTACTACTGTAGCGTACATGAGCGGATCAAAAGTTCACATGATTCACGATTTTTTTCCAGATGTACTGCCAGGATACATGATTATCGAAGTTCCTTCTCAAATTATTTATTTACCGATTGTTGGACGTATTATTGATTATATTCAACTACGCATTGTCGAACAGCACGGTGATTTAGTCAATTTTCGTGGACAGATTATAACAGTGATGTTGCACATAAAACCATCATGGTTATAGGAATCGTATACAATCATAAATGATATATAAGCAGCGCATCATGCACACCAGCGATCAGTCAACGACGAACAGTCAAACTGTCATCACATCAGCAGAGAAGACAGCTAACGCTTCAAGAAGTTTAATTTCTAAAAAGTCCAGGATTAAAAAAAAAGCCCTGGTAAAAGATAGCTTGTGTGATCTTTTTTATTGCATGAAACATGGAAAGGATTCTTAGCATTCAGTCTTCTATCACCTTTGACGAATCCATCGCGCACTTTGAGATTCATGGTCATCAACCATACGCATCCCCAACTTATAGTAATAGTGATGAAATCCGTATTTTAATCCCACGTCAAGATTTATGTCTCCTATCATCTCGCCGTTACCGAAACATTTACAGAAAATTAGTTAAAGCAGATGGTGATACAGAACCGACGAATACTAAGCTGGTAAATATCACCATCTGATACTTATTTGAAGAAGTAAGATACGAAATAGACACTGTAGAGATAGATAAGTGTAGAATGTAGGTCTGACAACCCTAATGAAAAATTGGTTAACACTCACTACTGATCAAAACATAATGAGTCAGAATGCAGGTTGGAACGGCAATTACGCTCTTAGACTAAGAACTGCTACCTTAACGTCATGATACCCCTTAGTATGATATAAAGTTTTGCTAAACACCATCGTAAGATTGTTGGTAATGTAAGACACGAACTTATACTCACGAGATCAAGAAATGACCTAAATGCAGTTGTTTAACAAGAAATTCCCACAACTTGTGGGGCTGCTAATGCCGTAGTAACTAGGAGAAAGTTTAAAATAGTAATATCGAAGCTGAAATGGCTTATGCCCTATGTTGTTATGTCAGATTCTCAAAAAATTCGTCTCCTCAATTATTTACAAAAAGATAAGCTTATATCTATGTGTTTCCGAACTTAGGAGCTCTATAAATATCCACTTTTACCTACAATTTTAAAACATAAATAAACTATTAGGACGTCAAATCTGTTGGAAAAGCCGCACTATGTTATATTAGCCCTCCAAACTAATTGCAAAGATCGGAAAAAGGCTAATGCTAGCAAGTTCGATCACTGCAACATAATAAATGTCCTACTCTACTTTAATTCGCAGTTTTATACTTACGGTTATCTCAATATCGACATATCGAGAAATCAATATGCATTATTATACGAAATGTATGCTAAGTTTAAGATCTCATATTATAGTTAAAATCACGTACCTTTGTTGTATAGATATGGTTTTCTTAGCACCGCACCTTTATAGTCATTGATTGCTCCAAACAAAATGAGTCACTAAAGAATGCTCCAGTAGATGTTCGTCTAAAATTTGCATCACATGACAATTTTTCCGCCAACACATTAGCCTACTGCTTGATTCTACACGATCACAGTGTTTAGTATAGTCCGATGAGTAGTGACGTCAGGAAACTTATCTGAGGCTATTAAAGTCGATGCATGGCACTGACAACATCATTCGTCTTTTATCCGTCATGGAAAAAGGTTAGCATAGAAGAGAAGAGAGTAAACGACAACATGTAAGGTGGAAAAAATTTGAAGAGAGACGCGCTGAGGAGTAGGCAGAATGAAAGGCTAAAGAAAAAGATACTTAAAATTGTAAAATCTTCTAAATTGTTATGTCACATAAACCGACACCAAGCAAGTTCACCACACACGTAAGATATTTAAAACTTTTAACTGAGGATGATGATAGTAAATCTTAGCTGAAAAATTTAAAGGACAAGTTTTCAACCAATAAATCATCATTCCCTGAACAAGAAGGTTATTAAAAACTAAAAAATAACTAAAATATGTTGTAGACACTTTTAAGAAGCCAGGCAATGATTATGAGATCAAATAACTAACTATTTTCTTCCTCGATAATAATGATGCACATGTATTATTCTTCAAAGTGCCATTTCCATGACTTAAATTAACACAGAAGTACAAACATAAAAATTTATATTATGAACTTTGCGATCATGGACTTACCTGGAATTCTAGAGATATAAGGCACACTAAGATTGGGAATGTCCTACAAGAGAATCTCAAAGATGCTACCAAGATTTTTGTGATTGGAAAGGTAAAGCAAAGATTGCTTGAAAGATTTGGATTTACAGTCACAGATATAATGGACTATCCTCTGTTTAAGCTCCCAAGACAAGTCACCACTTGTCCTCATCACAAAAGGGCCTACTAGTCTATGTGTACTTTACATAATATTAAGCGCCTGCAAAACTCTTACGTCTGCATGAAATGAAAAGATGCTAGTGATAAAGAGCTGTAAGCTTAACGGTACCGTTGCACCACTTCTGTATTGTTTTGCTAATTAGGTGAGCTTATTGGAGAGGTAAAAATAGTCGGTTGTACCTTACAGACAAGGGCTTTTCGTAGGGCTCTTATCAATTAATACCTTTGCAGACCTTTCTTAGAGTCATCAAATCTTTGTAACGCAAGAATATGTGATATCCTACATACGAGGGTACAGCTCAGTGGTAGAGCGTTCGACTGCAGATAAAAAGATCCTTGGCTCGATTCCAAGTGCCCTCTTAAAGTTTTTTTGTAGATGTAACTATACGCTTAGATATTTAATTTTCTCTAGGCTACCCAAGCCGAGTAGCAAAGGAAGCGATGTCGTTTTTTGATGCATCGATTTACAGTCTCCTCCAAAGTGGTTGCAGCTTTTGCATCTAGTCGAGTAGACTTTGAGAAGTGGGGCGGCGATGGTGGTACTGATGGTTGAGATGATGGGCTTGACCAACTGACGACGTCCATCTCCTTAACGGGTGATGCTCTGAGTAAGAAGCTAGACCTACCGACGACATCGATCTCCTTATCCTCCTCGGCCAGCTATTCTTCTTTTTTCACCGTTATTTGCTGTCTGCCAAAGACGCCGTCTTGTAGCCTTTGATTAGTCAAGAACTCCTCGTTGCTCATAGATACAAGATGGCTGATAAAGAACTAACGCTCGTTGTTGAATTTGTCCATGTTACTAACTTCGATGGAATAAAAGAAAAGAAAAAGCACCTGCCTTTCATAGACCAGTTTATGATTTACCCCTCTCTTCATAGTGAGTGACAGAGGGAAGATTTTTAAAAGCTGACGAATTTCTCCCTCCACTTGGCCTATTAAAAGCATTGTATATCTTCCCCCATTTTCTTTTGTAACTGATAATATAAACTGGTAAAGTTAGCCTCAATTCAGTCATTGCTGATCTGAGGACAGAAAAAGTAAGATGGGAAAGCGCAAGTACCGTACTAGTGATCAGCCTCAAACAGAAGAAGAAGAACGTAAAAGACGGAATCGTCATAAAAAAGGGTAGATCACAGAGACGCTATGAAATGGTTGCCGTGGACTTTTAGGATTGTCAAGGAAGGACTTTTTTTGGAGTCACAGACTTCGATTCAAAAGTACTCGTGACCGTTTCCATATACGGCTTGATTAATTGTACTGAATTAAGAAATAGGTCCTTGTGACGACCACATTTTTTAATGTGTTATCCACCTCAATATTTATGCTTCAAACTCTTTAAAATAAAATTAAAGAACTTCTCTTTCTGTACAGTTTAAATATTTGTGGCTCTGAAAACCGCTGATTTCTTTGAGTCTGTCTGTCTTTTTATTTGATATGTGTACCAACGTCTCGTTTTGTTGGCGATACAAGGTCGACGCAAATTATTTTGCGTCGCTTTGTCGGAGGTCCGTCGTCATCATCACTGTCGACGCTGATGACTTCGTCTTTGTCAACGTCGTCTCCCCCGTTGATGTGGTCGACGTCTGAGATCTTCTCGAACTCTCGAAGCTCCTGCCTGGCTTCTTTCAGTGGCAGTCCTAGTCCTGCCAGAAAGAAATCTTAATCTAAAGGCATCTTGTTGGCCTGCACCCAGATGTTAGATGCTATTTAGAACTTGATGGGCGGGCTGAAGAGTGGATGAATCCTCATTATTCTCTCGAGCTCCCACTCGAACCTCTCCCTAAAAGAGATCTCAGGAGAGCTCGGGGATTCTCGCTGATGCTGTTCTGCCATTGTAGCTTCTAGATGTTAAATAATCCTATGTGCGTAAAAGAGCTCCCTTATATTGGCTTTCCCATTGCTACACCGATGATCACCACCACCGCGCGTGCACATATCTATTCCGACTGTAACCCCCACCACGGTCGTACTTACTCTGTTACCCCCCAAGAGCACACGCGTCAAAGTAGCAGCTGGAAAGCTTATGTAAGAGGGCTCTTTCTCGAGCGTTATTTGTAATTCAGACGTCGCAGAGACTGACGAGATTTTTCCGGACCCCTCAAATGCTGCATAGGCTGACGAGCCGGTGCTCCTTGTGGCTGTTCACCGCTGCTGCTAATCGTCTACCAGTACTGCGGCTCAACCAGATGCTGCTCTTTGTCGTTGATGCTGTCCACCACTGCTGCTTATCTACCACCAGTAATTCTGCTCAATTAGATGCTGCTCGTCGTTACTGTCCACTACTGCTGCTTATTGTCCTCGTTGTCATCGTTGCAGATTTTTTGATGCCGTAAAGGCTAACATTTGTTTTTGACGCCGAGGAGGCTAATATTTTTAACGCCAAAAAGGCAAACAACTGTCTCTTTTAAGAGCCACAAATTTAAAAACGTGAAAACAATTACGTGTCGAGTCTGCACTTGGTCATCGACCATTTTCAGTGTTCCAAAAATTTTTTTTCAGCTTTGAAATTTTTTTTTTGAATTCTCAAATTTGGAATTTGAGTTTAAAGTTCGTAAGACATTTTCCTACGTTCAAATGAAAATTTTAAAACACTAAAAAACATTTTTCCTTGGTCGGGCTAGGACCTCGGCCCGCAGCGTCACAGTCAGATAGGCTACCGACTGTGCCACCGAGGGCCCGGTACTCCTTTGCACTAATAGCCGTATTTTAAAGTGCACATTTAAATAGACAAAATCTAAAGTAAGTTAGTTTCTTGACCACTATTTGATTTTTCTTGCAGGTTTAAATTTTTTAATTCATCTAAAAATTATTATTTCAATTCGTAAGTCATTTTGGTCTCACGTCTAGATGAATATCGAAGATTAAAAAATAGTAGGTCAAATAAAAGGGGCTACGGCCTGGAGGGGGTAAAATTTGCACGCGTGCTGGAGGGGGGAAAAAATTTACTTGTAAAACAGCACAAGCTGGAGGGGGGCTCGGGTGGGGCGTGGGCTTGTAGCCCCTCTGGCTGGTACCAGCGTAGGCTTGTATCAGCATAGCTTACCAACTGACTATCATATAGACTATTAGTTCGTCAGGGAGTTAAGAATGAAAAGGTTGTTTTGACTGATTAGAGACGAGTGCAATGGCTGCATTATGTTGGAATTTTTGGGACTCTGCAGTAATATGCACATAGTCAAAATAAAAGACAAGAAGTCTATAAAGGGGGGAAAAAATATTTAAACATCTGCCGTCAAAGCAACTATCACCATTGACGACTGTATTGATTGTCTTCATAAAAATATACCAGTTGTGCGAGAGCAACAAAATATATGCTTACGACTGCACATGTTGTGCGTTGAACAAAAGAAAAAGATTGCGCGATGCTCTTACGACAATGAACTTTATCTGATGCCTAATCAAAGAAATACTTTACCATGGGAGCACTACTTATTAAGTAAAAAGCAGTTAAAGCGAGTATTATACAAAAAAATATAAGAAATTCATAAAAAATTAGATACTCACTCTCCTGCCAGATGACAATGATCTCAAACTTTCTTCTCTGTGTTGTAAAATGGCTTCCTACGTATATGTCATTGTATTGCCCTTTAGAAAATATCTTTTTCAGTGTTAGTGAGCTGGTTCATTGATTTTGGATTTTTATGAAATCTTTTCTATTCCTGAGCAAGTTATTTAAGCTTATAAACAAAAAATTTAGCTGGTTTTCCTGTATGGGATTGTCTTTGACGATAGGTTGCATACTTGGATTATTCATCTTAAAGCTGTATCTAACGCAGTAGCCAATGCTGAGGGCTGTATGCTGCTAATATGCTCGTTTATTACCGTCGATGGGCTAAAGCAGACACTTAATGTCAGCATTAACAACAAGTGGCACTCTTCCTTGAGTTTTATAATTCTTGAACTTAAGATATTCGTCATTTTCTTTTGGTAGCAGACATGGCTTTCAGACAGAATGTTTTTGCCGAGGATGCAAGCCATAAGCTAACTTCATGTTGCTTGCATCTTGAATTTCTGATCCCAGTTCCTCTGTCCAAACCGTTTCCACGTAACCGCAAAGATTTAAAATATACATTCGTTAATTTATAACAAAAAAGTCATTTACTCATTGCAAGATTTCTATCTGAATGAAAAAGAATTATAATCATGTTGCAATTGAATGTAACATTTTGTGTACATAACCTAAAACAATATTAAAATATTATTAATAAAAATTCCAAACTTTTTTCATTATCGTTGATACACTTGATATTATTGTAAAATAACCTCTTGATAGCAGTGTTAAATTTCATTATTGTAATAGTAAAATATTTTTTATATTTTCAACTTGCATAAATTATTTGACCATATTGATTATATAATTTTTTGCACAAACATGTATGTATTTTTTTTAACGAGGCAACATCTGTATGACTCTAGTTTGGGCCATCGATAAATTAATTACAATTTATTTATACCCAATACTATATGCAGAACATTTATATTTACGTATTTGGATTTCTTTTTTGGTAATAATCTTCAAATCTATTTATTTATTTTTTTTGTAATAATTGAGGTGGGAAATAATTTGATGAGAAATTTGCAATAAATTTGTATTGCTTAATACCAATACAAAGGAATGTTTAGCGAGAAAATTATATTAATGTTTATATTCAACGCTAAGAATTATACGCGAGTATTATTCTGCTGGTGCATGGAGTGCAAGACATTTTCTGCTCCTACTTTTTCTGCTGTTCTTTTATATCAAATTTTTTCTGCTGAGTAACGCTATATGCCTTTTTTTTAAATATATTTTTGTTATTCAATGTACTGGCAGTGAAAATTAATGGCAAATAAATAATGCATAACGACAGAAATAACTTGCTCTCTAAATGTTATTGTAATAGTAGCGATTACGGTTTGCGTCACTATATATAGTTATTAGGTGCTTTTCAAAAACTACATCATTTACAATATCTTATAAATCTGCTGCTTATGCGTTACACAAGTATATCCTTGCACAAAAATTTATATTTACACTATTAAATCACTTTTATTTACATTTGCACATACAAATGATACAAAGGTAGAGAACATGATTTATTTTCTGATACTTCGTTTTTAGCACTATTTTTATGTATGTCTTTTTCTGCAGGTAACTTAAACTATGCATTCGATTTACACAGATAATTGTATTGTACAAATTCTTTAGGTAAGTATACTGTAGCTTACCAAATCCCATAATCGGCTCGGATAAAAGACAGACACCGATAATCATTGCAAAATATGAACAGTACTTTTTACCCACACTTTTGTTCTTATACACAGGGGTGCAACAGTTTCTGCACCCCACTTTTCTGCTGCGTTTGAGAGTGACGCAACTTATGCAAATCAATGGAACCGTCCTCCATAGATCGGTGCTTTGTTTGATTCAACTGAATTATTCGTTTGTACTTAATTTTTAAGTAAGCAGTTCTAAAAGCTTTTTGTTTCCATTCATAGTTAAGTTTTTCATATTGAACTAATTATAGGGGACTTTTATGTGTACTGACATATTACACATGCTCTCTTTTACGTATATTTCTGCTCTCTACTAACCGGTCTCTTTTTCTGCAGTTTATTTGTATTAAGTTTTTCACACTACCGTTCGACGTATTTAACATTTATACAGGTTGCAACTAGCTTTACAATCAAAGCTAGACTTCACAAAAACCTACATGACTGATTCCGCCGTAAGTTGCTGTATCTAAAGCGATTCTACCACAAACATATTTGGTCAAAATATATGCGGCATTTTGTAAAAGTGGGATTTCGTAAATTTTTCATACAAACACGTATGCTTCTTGCACGTGTAGGTAAGCTGCTTGAATAGTTGGAGTGTTCAAATTAAGCTTAAATTAAAGCTAAGATAAAGCCCTATCGATTTAGAGAAAAAATTTTATTATTTTTGTGCTACCGTTGGCAAGTTACAGCTGGCGAAAATTGCTATGAATGAAATTTTGTTGATTTTTGTCGGAAATTCGTAATTTATCTTTAAATCGCTATAACTTTCGATCGGGAGCCCGAAATTCAATAAATCTTTTTCTATTCGATAGGGCTTTACTTTGGCTTTTATTTAAGCCGAAGTAAGATCATTTACCATAGTGTACTACTTTGCAACTAGCATCGATAGTGATATTGACATTAATCGCTAGATCTCATGAAGAAAAGTCTTTTAAGGTCAAACGCCGAGACACATGTCTAATATTATTGCCCAACAATACTGTAAAAAAATTTTGGTGAAGATTTGTTGCCTCAAATTGAAATAATAACGGAATTTGACTTTAGGGTGGACGGAAAACGGACGGAAAAAGACACGGGCGGAGAGGACATTTCGACTTTAAAACACTCTCGCGGCTCGAAGGTGCAACATTTGCTTTTTTCCGCACTCAAGTCGTGTGCCAGTGCGGACGGAAAATGACTCGAACTTTTACGTTCGCACGATTCGGAAGTTCGAGTCCTCCTTGGCGCAAGGGTTTTATGCGCGGACTGATAACAACACTGCCGATTGTTTACTTATACAGTGTAGTTTAAAAGTGCACCGTTACATATCTCTAATAAATCATGTAAGGCTGGTTGTCGAGGCCTACAATGCGATGTACTACTTTTCGACTGTACTTTGGAGCCGAAATGTATGCAGACTTTTCGGATTGTTGACGATAGAATTTGGTGTTGATTATGGGGTCGATAGATAGAGAAAAGCCTAAAGTTTATGATGAGTACCCACAGTTGGTGTGTATGAGCTCCATGCTCGCGTAATGAGGGTCAAAAGGTGAAAAAACCGAAAAGCGACACTCGACAGAAAGGAAAATTTTACCGTTTTTTCGTAAATTTGACCTACAAAACGACTTCGCATGTTGTTTCTCATGATTGGAACAGAAATAGCGTCACTTTTTACACAGAAATGGACCTTAAAGTTTCTACATTTTATCTCAGTACGCGCGTAAAAGCCGGGGCCATCGCCTGAGCAACTTACGGCGGAATCAGTCACATGCACATCACTTGAAAATATATTGAATAGTATTGAAATTTTTTGGGTACGTTTGAAAAGATAAATATAAACTATTTATAAGACACGGCGACTTATTTGACAATCAATGAGGTCAGATTATTATTGAAATACTTATATTTACTATGCTACACATTATAGTTCAGTGCTATGAAAAAGACTAACGTCAAAAAACATCACGACAAATACAATTTTACTTTTTAATTGTCCCAAAACACGAGTAAATACGCTTTTTTATGTCCAATACTTTTCTGCTGCATACAAATGTAAGACAAATTCTGCGAGTCCATAGAACGGTTCTCTATGTAAGGTCGCGTTTTGGTTATTAATTGAAAATTTCATCATAGGCAGAAACAAAAAGAGACACAAAAAGAAAGCAAGAACTATCGGCGCAGAGTCTTTCTGCCCTGCAGGCGCACTTTGCGCCCTTAAATCACTTTGCGCCCACGGGCGGGAATAGTATTTTTCGTACGAGATTGGAAAGGCTTTAATTTGCGAACCGAGAAATTTACGGCACGAGCCGTAGGCGAGGGACGTAACAAAGTTCGTAGAGAAGCCTTTACGATCAAGTTACGAATGCTATTTTTCCTACCGAGGCTGTACCAGGGTTGCAAAAATGCCCGAGCTAGGAAAACTTACAAAAACCCCGCCCTTCGGGCATGATTTTTTTACTTTCCACCCATGGTACGAAATCTACTATAAAATAACGATACAGTAACATAATTATGGAGATGAAAAATTTGGGTGTGAAAAAGCACAACGATGAATTAAGAGCAAGTCATCGAAAATGTAAAGGTATCAAAAGTGGTGCCTTTCTTAGTGCTTTGCGCCATAGTACTGCAGACAAGTATATTTCGGCTTCTCGGGCCCTAAGTACCTCCGCCAGTGGGCGCAAAGTAATTAAAGGGCTTTAAGCGGACTAAGCCTTGCGCCAGATGAAATACATAGCTGATCCGTCATGGGTCCAGCAGTCTCCCTCTGTCTAAGATCACAGCATTTTTTCGCCCTATAATGCAAATTTATTGACGAGCGCAAGGTGTCCCCTTACTCTTGAAACAGCTCTTTGCGCCCTAGGATCAAACAATGACGTTCACTACTCGGGCGCAGTCGTTCTTTGCGTCCTAGGTATGGATTATCTATTGATACTATTCGAAGAGTGTCCAGTTATACCTGCACATATGGTCTACTATTGTTTGAACTAAATTTTATTGTAATTTAGCACTACGATTTGTAATAGATTGCTACAATTGAAAAAAAAATTTAATCATCGCACAGAGAAGTGTATCACTTAAGAGTAGTTGATCCCGAGAACGCCTTGAGTACTGACTTCCACGATGGCTTCTCGACATTCCGAGAATTCGTAAGAATTTTTCCAACGCTAATACCAGTTGGTGTGAGTGTGGAAGAACTGGATGAGGAATGGGCAGAATTATTTCGACTAAAAATAAGATTACCTGACAATGTTTTAGATAACATTGATAAGCCTCATGTATTCTGGTCAAATCTGAACACTTCTATCAATAAATAGGTGATGATTTATTTAAAAACTTGTGCAACATTGCTTTTGCCGCATTTTCTGTACCAAATTCTAATGCCCCTACTGAACGTGAGTGGAGCGCATATACTGGAAATAAAGACAGTGATAGAGCAGCCTTAAGATTAAACACCGTTAAAGGTATTCTTTTAGCAGCACAGTATAAAAAAAATAGTGGAGGAATGGTTCATTTTGAGCATACACGTGAAATGTCTCAACGTTTTAATCATCACATGTATGACAAAACACATCCCGATAACGACGTTGATGAAGAATTTATTGCCTTAGAGAATGAAAAGTTTTGGACAGATGATGATTTGATTATAGAATGTCAATTATTTAACTCTAAATATCAGGAGAAAGTATTTATGTATGATGAAGAACCAAATGAAGAGACGGACGAAGAAAACTAAGATACGGAATGAACAAAGTATTGCAGTGCTAAGTACTGTGAAATACTAATTAAAAATAAATGTGAGTTTTGATTGCATTGATAGTCTGCCGCACTTAGCATTAGCAATATTATATTTCATTAAAATATTCAAATTGCAGGAATAAAAAATCTCTCTGACAATACTATATCCAAGAAAATATAACGGGACAACAATACATATTTACAGACGCCTTGATAAACACTATCTTTTTTTTAATGAAGTTTGAAATGTAATATCTTGAATAAAACATTTATTATCTAAATGTAGTCCGTGATATAGTTTTTTAAGCAAAGAATTGGTAATCCATAGTAATATTTTCAAAAGATGCACTAAATAATTATGGTATCGCTCTTTTCCTTTTAGTAAATAAAACATTTAGCAAATCCTATTGCAAATAAAAAATTAGATTTTTTTTTTAATTGACATACGTGATAATATTTTTTTCTACCAAGGCGGTGGTACAAACTAATAATTATTATTCTCTGAAAATGTATATGTATAAAAATATTTATTAGTTTAATATGTATTTGTTTACGTATAAATTGTAATTAAACCTATTTACAATTTATTACTTTATTTATGTATTTTTGGAGGAAAACTAAGATAACGGTCAACTTAAAAGTATTGCGGATGTTTTACTACTATATTAACAATAGTGGATAACAAAAGGTATCTAATATTTTCTTTATTATTGTATATTATATTTATTACTATAATATCATTATCATTATCATATGATTATTATTATTAAAATTTTTATTACTATTATCAACATGAATATTTTTATTATTATTATTATTATAACAATTTGTATGATTACCTTGCGTAACAATCAGATTAAGAAGTTGAAAACTACGAAAAAAACACCAATACACACAATTTAAGTCGAATGAAACAGCATGAAACTGAACACAAATCTTAAACACTTATTTAAATTTTATAGAACTTTGTTACTCGTGTTAACCAAGTAACTTTTTAAAATATGTATTAACAATGACAAATTAATGAAATGAAGTAGTTGTAATAGATGGAGTAACTATTTTTCAAATACAATTAACTTCATTGATCTTTCCGGTATAATATAAAATGCAGTGTAAAATGCAGTGCAATCTTTAAAAGGAATACTTTTTAAGTATGACTGGGGAAAAAAAAGAGTGAATTCGCGGTTGCTAAAGTAATTGTGGAACTTTGTAATAATGCCTACATTTTGATTCAGACGTTGAATTACGGCGAATGATTAATTGCAACCATTTATTAAGGTTGTGAAGTATATAATTAATTAATATCTAAATATATCTCAAGTACTGTGTGAAATTTTACTTTTGCAAGATAAAGTATCACATTTGCAATAACTAGTGCACGTATAACCATTTTAACGGTGATGGTAGGATCTCCTATTTAATTTAGCATTGAGACCGCCCGCAATAATAACAGCATAATAATACATGCAGGTCCACAATAATACCAGTACAGAAAGTACAACATTAGAGATTATTTGTTAAAACTTTTATGTTTAAACTCCGCCATACAAATGTGTTACAATAGGTTTTTAGCAAATAATGATATAAAAAGAAATGATTAGAACAATTTGCCGAACTGATTGTCTTGAAAAGAAGTTTGAAGGTAGCCTTCAAAAAAGATTTATATATTAAAATTAAACACTGTAATGTAGGATATTGTAACTAGTATTTAAAGATAAATATTGGAGTGTGCCTACCGGGGAGACCACTAAAAAAAAAAAGCGCCATGGAACTTACCTCTTGGTGGTGAGGAAACAGTTCTTAAATTAATGTTAAGCATTGTAAAATTATTAACGTAAATATGTGTGTATTTTAAACATGTAATCAACCAGATTTGTTTTAGATAAATATGGAACTAACATTGCATAGATATTCAGCAGATAAATTAAGCAGATAGATATAAATACCGAAAGATGAAGTTTCGAAAGTATAACTAAAATAAGAATTAAATCGCTAACTCTTGTTAAATGTAATACTGGTTTTATTGGTAAAATAAATTTAGTGTATTTTGGTTGATAAGAAGTTATTGAAATATTGTCAAGGTATTTGTATTTTCCTATGGCTTATAATTAGATAGAACACTTTACCCTATAAAAAAAACTCTTATGTAGTGGCGTCTATACTATACGAGTATGTAACTCGTTCTTGCGACTTTTTTAAAATTCCTCAACTATAGCTGTAAAGCAGAGTAATAAATTACATAATTATACAATATACATATTGAAATGAATATTATATTAATCATACGAATCGTAAAATACAATGTTTCGAGCATTAACGGTAAAATCTACTCAGATGTATAATTTACAATGCATAGACCCGTTAGTTCAAAATTCGTAATTGCAGGTACCTGCAGAATAAGAATCATGAAAAAAATAAAATAATAGAAAAATATGAAAAATAAAATGCAGCACTCAAAATGTGTCAAGAAAAAGGCTATTCTTATATCGTAGCCTGATACAATTGTATATGTATATATGTATATGGATGTATGTATGTGTATA
>JAPYYV010004339.1:0-17660 GCA_030522625.1 Copidosoma aretas
GGGATGGGAGGCCTCCCCATTACGGGAAGGGGGGTAGGGGGAACGTAGGCAATTGTTGCTGCGTGAAGGTCGCCCAACCCTTCACGAGGAGCATTGCGTGGTGAAAAAGCACATGTGGCAATCACAGAGGTATTTGCTCGTATAGCGTCGAATAAGGTCGGGAATCGAACCGCGGTCTACTCACGTGCCGACCCACGATCTAGCCGACAGAGCCACCGCGCGCTCTACGTATATAGTTAGCCAGAGCCACGATAATTTGCTTCGATATGCCCCTTTTAAATATATTTCAGTAGTATAACACGCATTTGGTCAGACAAAGCTACGATCGGTAGCTTCAGTATGTTAGTTCCTTTTTTGATGTATTTGAGTAGTGCAACACGAATATAGTCGGACAGAGCCACGATAATTCGCTTCGATATAATCCTTTTAAATAAGAGCGCGCGGCGACTTAGTCGGCTAGATCGTGGGTCGGAACGCGGGTAGACCGCGGTTCGATTCCCGGTCTGATTCGACGCTATACGAGCAAGTACCTCTGTGATTGCCACATGTGCTTATTCACCACGCAATGCTCCTCGTGAAGGGTTGGGCGACCTTCACGCAGCAACAATTGCTTACTTTCTCCCTACCCCCTCCCCGTAATGGGGAGGCCTCCCATCCCTATCCCTGTCCCTTTCCCAAGTTTCAAGTGCCCTGAGTAGTGGATTCTCGTGATATCCGGACGTAAGACACTATATAATATACAAAAAAAAATCTTTTTAAATATATTTCAGTAGTATAACACGCCTTTGGTCAGACAAAGCTACGATCGGCGGCTTCAGTATGTAAATTCCCATTTTTATGTATTTGAGTAGTGCAACACGAATATAGTCGGACAGAGCCACGATAACTCGCTTCGATATAATCCTTTTAAATATATTTCAGTAGTATAACACGCATGTGGTCAGACGAAGCTACGATCACTCGCTTCAATATATTACTTCCTTACAATATACACTGTTGGAAATCTGTTCAATTATAAACAGAAAAAATCTGTTTGAAATCAAACAGACTACACACGTTTTGTGTAAATTGTACATTTAACAAACCATTTGTTGAAATATAAAAATTTTGTGTATTTAGTACGACTATTTTGTGAATATAAGAACACTGATTATATGTAATTTTTACGAATAATTTGTGTGAAATCGCAAATTCCACAAAATTTTTAATTGTGCAGAGAAAAATTAAAGTTATAACATAGATCGTGATGTTAAATATTTCAAATTTTGTTTATTTTCTTGATTTGATGATACATATTCAGTAGAATGTTAACTTTTTACTTCAGTGGATGAATCAATTTATTTATCATGCGTAAATATTTTTTGCCTTTTAGATTATAAGGATTTACATTTTATACAGTTTATGTTTTGTGCACATCTATAGGCTAAATAAGAATATGGGTTGGTTTTTCATGTTTATGTTTTTTTTCCATTAATTCAATGTTTTTGAATTTGATAGCAAATAAGTTATTTCCATCTTCAACGGCGATGAGCCAGTCATTTTTTGTCGTTGACTGAACCTTTATAATTTCTAGTAACAAATCACATTTATTTCCACACTACAAGCAAGAAAATTATTCTCTTCGTATTTGAATAAAAACAATTTTAATAAAACCGTACGTTTAAACTGCCTTGAACAGAAAATCACCTGCATCCGAACTCTAGTCACGTATCAATACCACACACACATGGCGTAACCTAGCCGCAAAAATTTCCGGCAAAAACCATCCGCCCAAGTAAACGCAAGGAACGCATTTATTATCCTTCCATTTTTCCCTCTTTTCCAGTTTTCCTTGCGGGGAGCGGGGGAAAATCCACTCACGCGCGGCCGAACACTATCAGCAGGGATATCCCATGGCGCGCGACACGGAACGCGCATTTGCGGGGAGAAAAATCGCTTTCGCGCACTTGAGTGCAAAAAAGACCACCCCTCCCACTTATTATCTCTCCCCCTAGCTGCCGTACGCCTTTTTTCGTCGTCCTGTGCACCTCTCTTTCTTGCCCTCGACATTTTCCCCGCTGACTGCAAAAAGCGCCCTGCATTAATTCGCCGGCTTTTCGGGGGCTCAGGCTTGTGCGGTCTCGGATCCCGGCGGGATGGATTGACGAGCGTTCCGCGTCTTTCGACCTCGACGAGATTTTTATCCGCCTACACACCGTACGTTCACAGCTCGACTGTTAACACAGCTAGGTGCTCTAAAATTGATTGCTAATGAGTGAAAGATCAAATGAGGGACAGATCTGGACATCAGCAGTATTTGGAAATATATTTTTAATAATGGAACTTTGACTTTAAGAAAAAAAAACCACTTATTTATAAATAAATGCATATTTAAAAATGTAATGTTTAAAAAATACTTGTATTGATGTTTATATTCAATAAATTACGTTGTGTCATTTTTTTATACAAGAAATACTAAATTTTTTTTGAAAAATCAGTGATATCTCATAAACTCTCAGACTGATTTTGATGATCCAGTGCTTAAGGTATTTGTTATAATATCCTTATGTTAGCTGGGAAAAATAATTAAAGTTGTCTACCTTATTAAAAATTGTAAATTATCTTCCTACGTTGTATCGTTTCTATTTTATTGAAGAAATTCTAAAATTTTCATGAAAAATCAGCCATATTTCGGGAACTTATCGATATATTTTAATCATGCAGAACGTAATCTATTTTTTTTTTATTATCATAGTGGCTCGGGAAAAAATTCTAGTTTCATACCTTATTAAAGTTGTTTCGATGATTTTTTATGGTGAAAAATGGTTTTTGTCCCGGACAAACAGGAAACCAAGACTACATATAAGCTTGTAAAAATACATGTATTCTTAATTATATTATTTTTCAGCATTTTCAAATATTTGTGCGATCTTCCCTGTCGGGTATGAGCATATATAGCCCGAAAGTGTTTTTTGTATTGCCCTGGTCGGAAGTGCACCAGTGTTGTTCACTATTTTTCCAAACGAAAATACACAAAACGTCTGAATTATAAAAAAACTTTAAAAAAGGAAAATGTGCTTAAAAATACATGTATTTTTGAATTCATTTGTATTTTAAAATACTTACTCTAATTTTAAACTTTTACGATCATTTTTTTTCAAGTACAAATGTATTTAAAAATGCTTAAAATAGGTGAATTATAAAATTCTTTTATTTCAAAATGTGAATGTATTAGAAAATATCGCCGTTATCCAAATTTGATAAGAAAATATCTTTCTGTTTTCTATACCGAGAATACTAACATCGGTTTCATTTTCGTGCAGATTTTTCAATTTCTATTTAAAATATGTGCGCGTGCAAATATTTTTTTGGATTCATGAATGCAATGCGCCTAAAATACATGTTGTGTTGGTATTTCAATTTCAAGAGTAATTGGAAATCATGTCGGCCCGCCAACGTTATCCATTTATCGAAATTCTGTCGATGTTACATTACGATGATTAAATTAATTTTTATTGCAAATGAAACTTTGATGAATGCGTGCTGCATTCGACAATGACGATAATTAATTATTTTAGATGAAATCCAAACGTGTTGTGACGTACATGCATGCAAGCCAAGTCTAAAAAAAATTATTCGTAATGAGTGACTTGTTGATTGATTGTCAGATACTGAAACTGAATATGAAGTTTGTTGAGTGTTGATAAACATAAAATGTGATGTTGAAAAATTATTTTAAAATGTTGACTCGTAGTTTATAGGAACATTGAGATTGTACGTTGTCACGAAGCAAATCATTTAATTTAACTTTAATACATTATGGACAACTAATGTTCAAACGAATTTTTGCAGGACCCCTGGTTTTTTAAAAATCATCAATAACATTATACTGACAGAAAAGTTCTAACAAAATTCACCGCACTATGAAGAAAGTGAAGAGATGTATGCGTGTATTACTCCTCTTTAAGTAATATTCTGTACTAAATTTAGTATTTTGCGTATTCACGATTGAAGTAATCGACAACCGTATTTTTATTTACGTATATATGTCTACGAGTTCTGTGCTCAACTTCTACAGTTGTACATACATGCATCAAAATACGACGGTTGAAGTACAATGTTTCCGAATACAGCTTTTTTAAAGTATCTTTTTTAGTATTGCCGTTGAGTAATCGAATCTTAAACTCCAGCGTACCGGAATAAGGAACCATATCTTCGTTTTCCTCCGAACTCTTGTAATATCCGTTTCAACACAGCTCCCTGTTCGGTTTGGAAAAACTCACCCCAGGTTCGCAAAAATCCCAAAAACCATCCAACCGACGCACCACCGACCCCGCCGAGCGCGAGCCGCAGCTCCGATACGCACGCTTGCATTTTTCACGGAGCAAGTGTGTATGTAGGGATCCGCCGCACACAGCGCGCGCCCGGGCCATCGGAGCTCAGAGAGCCTTGACCGTCCTCGCGCTCGATGGCCGCATCAGAGCGTGCAGAGCAGCGTACGCAGACACATGCACTCGCCCGCGTCCTCGATCATGATCCCACCTGGCGCTTGCGTACTTTATGCATCCCAAAGTCGTCGATTTTTCGCGCACACTCAACCGCCGCCGCCGGGACTCGCGTGTTTCACGCGTGCTTGTGAAAAACGTCGGCGCGCCAGCGTCGCTTCTCGCGCGGCTGGCCGCTCGATCGAGCATGCGCCCGAGATCGATTCGCCGAGCTCAAGTAGACGACGGGGCCCGTGCGCGCGCGCGCGATCTGTTAACAGAGGCCGCGGATTCTCGTGTTCGCTGTTGGAGAGCTCTTTGCGGGGCGGCGCTTCGCCGGTCAATTGGGCCCGGTTTCTATTACCGCGCTGTCGCGCGCACACCGCGATACTTGCCCGCGGGGGAGGGGGAAATACGAGCGGTCTGCGCTCTGGAGCGAAATTTTCACTCCGCCGGCTCGGGGCGTGGTTTTTTTTTTTGTTTCGTTTGCTTGTTATTAATATACTTTTGGTTTGCCCAAAACAGACGGGCACAACGAGTTGGGGGCGATTGTTCGTTTCCGATTTCGTCTGGGCGTTCTCTCTGAGAGTGGTGAGAAACCATTTTCGCGCCGTTGGCGACTGGTGCGATGGGTAAACGGGGGAGAGACGATCGGACGTTGGCCCATGTGGCAACGAAATTCGGATACACATACAATAATCACCTGATCGTTAGATGACTCGAATGGGTGCGGGGGTACGATGGACACGAGCATGAACTGGCGAACTTGAACTTAACGGGAGACACAGTACCAACCATTTTTGTCTTTAATAATTTTTTTTCTAGGTAACAAATCTTCTCTGAGTTTTGGCAGATATATTTGGAAATCAAATTTTTGACGATTCCAAATAATTGATTTAAAAAAAAAAACAGGTCAGTGGGTGCTTGGGTGCCCAAGTATGAAGTTATACTTTTTGGCGGAGAGTATATGAATGTAGATATAGCTTTTACGAAACGATATTTGAAATAACCCAATTCGATGTATCTAAGGTGGTGCAATTATCGTTAAAATGAGGGTATTCGTTGATTGAGTGTGGTTTCAATAAATATTTTGATATTTAATAAATGAACAATTTTCATTTCCTTTGAATACTGTTTTTTTCGGTTTCATTGGGTCACTTGAACGGATAGAAAACAGAGATGGTGTGTCGTGCACCAGAAGTCTGTGTGTGATCAATATTTCAAAAATGTCAGATACGTCGCAGGCTACAAACGCGTAAAAGAAACGAACTTTTAAGGTGGCTTCGGGGTTTCTAAACTTCGCGACAAAAGTCCATGAAATTCAAAAGTTATTTTGATAAATTATGCCAAATTTATGAGCAATTAAGAAATACTGAAGTTATTGATATCGTTTTTGAGAAAATCGCTTCGAAAAATCACCCATTTCAGACGTAGTCTTATGTGAATCGTCACAAAATTGACTGCAACTCTGGAAGTACGCGATAAACCTCAAAGAATCAAGTGTATATACAAACTATTTTTTTTAAAGAAATTTATTAATATGTTGACGACTGTAATTTTACCAAAGTTGAAATAAAAGCGATATGTCGTCTTCTGCGCATGCGTAGATAATAATAAGAAAATCGAATCGTCCTATTGGTCAATATTTTATGCCTTTTTTAAGTAATTGCAAAACTTATGATTGAAGATATGACTAGGAAGTATCATTTTTAATAAATTAACCTTAGTTTTTTTTATATGCCCCTTAAGGGGCCCCTTGCTTGTTACGGCACCAAATGCCGAAGCCACCTTGATGGCCCTTTGTATTATCGATATATGGACGGCAGTATCATGTGCATTTCAATAAATATGATTAACTAACTACACTTTCCAAGTTATTAAAAGCTTCAATGCCAATAGGCAGTTTACTTTCAAGGTCTTCTCCAAAAGCAAGATATTTTTTGTCATTCAAAGTGATTAAAAATATTCAAAGTATATAAAAATCAAATGAGTGTAATTACCACTTGGTCATCACTACGGACATCTATAATTAAAGTTATAACACTAATATTATTTCGTTAACTATTTCATTCGAATCAACTATTAAAATAAAGTATGTGTTAGGTAGAACCCATATTAAAGCATACAGGAACCTGCGGCAAGGTCAATGAATCGAATTCTGACTTTGATTCTTTATTCTACATTGAAAAAAAAAAAAAAAAAAAAACACGTATTTCAGGGTTTTACTTTTAACATTTTTACCGCCGTAAAAAATGCATCAAATCGAATGATTTTTTTTTCAAACTTAAGGAAATTGAATCTAGTTTTCAAAATCTTTCAGAATCAGAAGGCAAGTTGATACACCTATAATGTGACGCACAAAAAACTAAATAAGCTGATTTTTTAAGATTCCATTTTTTTGAAAAATATCTTTTTTTTTCTTGAAAATTTATCAATATTTAACAGACAAGATGAATCGTTTTCTGCTATACTGCTAGTGCGGCCAATGTTTTATCTGAAAAACGGTTTTTTATGTAATATTCGCTGGTAGACCAATCAAAAGCGCTTGGAAAGAGCTTCAATTAAAGCTCTAGCTGAGTCCAAAAAGTCAATCAGGACTAAAGTTACGAGATGTTCAAGGGTAAGTTGAAAAATCGCGAAAGTCAATGAATTAAAGGCATTTTAAACGTGAATTCAATTTTCTGCTTACTCTCGTCCTGGTCAATATATTTTAGAGTAGGGGTGAAATACATCATAGAGACTTAAAAGCCATGGGCTTTCGCTCCTGGGCTTTGATGTGCTCTATTTTCATCAATTTTTGTCCATGCAAAAAAGGAAAAAAATATGTGTACTTGACGGACCAAATGTAATTTTTCATGCAGAAACCTGATTAGTCAAAGGTATCTAATTTATTTGCAGGGTTAATTATATTATTATTATTGTTATTATTATTACTATTGAAAGCTAGTGATTTTTTATGTGTCCCTTTGGGGCTAGAACTAGTCTCCAGGGAGGAGCGTGAAAAAATCGTCACAGAAAGCACAGGTAGCGACTCTTCCCCCGAACTATATGAAAGGTAAAGCGAATCAGCTGATGTACGGAAACAGTGGGGATGGCTCATCAATTTCACTAAGTATGGTCATTCAAGCGCTTGCTGCGTCATGATAAGGAGATCAAATTAAGATCGTAGGCTAAGAGATGATTAAAAATTTGTGCATCGCCAGAGTATTGAATAAAGAGCACGAGCGTTTTATAGCCAGTCAAAAAGATATGAAGCGGTAGCTTTCAAACATCAGTTGCAACCATAGTGCCACCTTTTGTTCCATTATTTATTATTATTACTATTTGGCATTTAAAATTCGACAGTTCATAGCTGAATGGACACCTGATGAACGCCATTTGTCCCCATCCTGAGCTTATACTTCAATCCAGTGTTCACCCTTCCTCTGGTCAGTTTCTTTTATTGTCTCTCTAATTTTGTCTTCCCATTGTCGCTTTTGTCTTCTAAATGGTCTTTTTCCTACTGGTTTTTCAAACACGACTCTGTGAGCATTTATATTATTGTTCATTCTCGCTTAATGACCAGCCTATCGTAATCCACGAGCTTTTATAACTTCCGACGTTTCAGATTACACCGATTGAATGCCTGTAAGGCAGCGAATAAACGAATGATTAAAGATAACGCTGAAATGACTAAACCATTAACTATTTGGAAATCACATAAGGTCATAGGTACTACACTGAGAGAACTAAAAGCTTACGATAAACGTGGTGAGTTAATTATAAATGTAACGTTATTAACTTACAAAAGTTCATAGTAATTATCACACGTTTATTGTAAACTGACTGGTAGGAGATGGGAGAACGATAGGGCTTATAATAAAGACAACCAGGGACTGTCGGATTGCGCACCTATCTAGCTCGCTCTCCTGCTCGTCCAGTCGTGCCCCCCATTGGCGAGCGGCGACACAGAGAAAAGTGAGGGGCTCGGTTCTCCCGCGATCCCTACTATATATACAGAGCTATGCTAGATCTTCTCGTTCATCCTCCACGGCTCTTGTCTCTCGGATCGAGCTTTATCGCCAGCGTCATCCTCAAGACCAGAAGACGTGAATTTACATTTATTTTTGACTATTTGTATCCAGCCTTCAAGACAAACGCCCTCCACATCCTAACAAGGGACAACAAACTTGAGAAAATCAAAGAGAATTTTATAAGGGACGGGAAGATGTTGATTAATCAAGAAATACGGAAGTACTTCAAGGGAATTGAAACATTTTAACTTTCATAACTGTTGTAAAGAATTCAATGAAAAATCGGAGAGGAAAAAATTCCCGGAAAATATAAAACTTGACAGGTGACTTGAAAGAGCAATGGTGCAAGCTAAGATGAGGAATTATAGGAAGGATGAAAGAAAAATATTTTTGAGACTGAACTGCTGGCTATGCAATACAAAAAAAGAGACCATTAACCACATGTGGCTGTAAGAATTAAACAAAAAGGAAATGAAATAATAAGATGAGTTAGGATTATAGGATTAAAATGCAGTAAAGACGTATGGAAGACAACTTTTAAGAATACTAAAAGGGTAACCGGTAGATGATTTATGTAAATGTATAAGATCATTAGATAGTATAGCTAAATCAAGGACCGCAGAGCGAAACTTGATAGAACGTGGACTGATATGATATGCTTTATAAATTCAAGTATTATAATTATGAATAGATCGATGTAAAAAAAAGATTTGGCCTAGTCATATGTTAATATAAAGATAAATGTTGTTAAACTCTTTTATTGAGCTATTCGTGTGTATTAATCTAAGGAAAACTTAATTTCAAGTTAAGCTGATACAAGAGGAAAGATTTTTAAAGTATGCAAAAATCTGTACAAGAATAACAAATAATAAATAAATAGAAGGATAAGAATTTGTTTCGAAAAGCTTACTATGGTTTGTTTTTTTTATTGAAAATGCAATAAAAAGTAATACAGACATTAAAATGTACCGACGTCAAACATTACTACCAACTTTGTTGATTTGGCTTGGATACATGTATTTAAGTTTTTTTTTTTAGTTTAAAAAAAAAAGCTTTGTTAAGTCCGTAAAGGCTTTCATAGCTACATATATTTAATTAATACAACTGCAGAAGTAAACGGTCTTAACATGACTTTCACCTCCAGGGAGATTTTGCTTCACAGTCAGCAGACGACAAGTGCCTTTCTGATTTATGAGGAGACAACTTGTCACACAATTTTGGTATTCAGCGTAACTACATGACTCATCTCCAGGTAATGTTCTTAAATCATCTTCCATCATCACTACAAACAATATTGGTAAAATTAAATTGAATAATAAATCCATTAGATTAGTTGTACTACTAATATTTGATTCGATAACTATTTTATTTGCATTAACTATTCTAATAAATTATGTATTAATGTTTTATCATTAATCAGAAATAAAAAAGGATTATTAATAAAATCATTGGTAACATATTAGTTTTGCATTAAATCTTTGCAAATAGAAAAAATTTTCTAATCAAATACAAAAAAAGGAATCTATTCAGCCTTTGATTCGCAAACTGAATATTTCAAACCGATGATATGGCTATAATGCAATTAAAATCAGCTATAGGATTTCTTATCGGAGATTTTCCATCGTACATACTGTTACAGTTATTCGCTGAGTGCAAGTGTACTGACGCCATCTGATGCCAGAATAGTGCGGACTTGCCAGACATTTGAGGACTTAATGCATTGTCGATCACAAATAATACAAGTTTACGGTTTTATTACAATGCTAATCGTGAAATCTATGAGGATTACAACAACTGTGAATATTGTAGTTATCCATAGTGTCAAATGTAAAGCAAAAAGTTACACCGACGTTCGTAATGACGAAACAAATATGCTAGGGAAGCCCGTAATGTAACCTTGATTTCATAGTGTCGATGCAAAACATACTGAGCTGGCTCATAAGTGACGCGAGTATGACGTGAGTAACCGTAAATGATATCTCCACCGAGTCATGTTAGCATGTCACTCGCTTTATTTTATTCACTATGATTCATTTGTTGCGTGAAGTTCTTTAATTTCTTTTCAATAAAGAAGCTGTGAAGTATGCGCTTATTATGATTCCCATTATCTTTATGTCTGACAACCTACATGGTTGAAAATCTCAATGATACACAGTCGACAGTGCATTAAAACCTTGAATGTCCGACAAGTCTGCACTTTTCTCTCACCATGGGCTCTGCTGTCGTTATTTTTTACCCCCTCCAGCAACTTGCATACAGCGAATACATGTATCACAAGAAAATGGTATTGTTCACATTTTTCAACCTTTCAAAACTCCGAATTTATATGTATTGATGACTTAGTTTATAAAATTATATCAACTATTCATTTCTTTAATATTAAAAAAAAAGTCGTCCAACACACCTAAACATATTATCTTGTTACTTCAAATGTTATTCAATTCCACAAACTAAATTATTTGTGACGAATTGTTTAAAAACCGATGTAATGTGTAAATCATAACTTATCTCGAATTATTATAGAAAAAAAAAAATTCACTTAACCATTAAATAATTGTTCATGAGATAGAAACTAAAATTATTACAAAATCATTTTAACATAAGAAGGTAGTTGTTAAGGACGTTTATGCCACTCAGTGATACTCGACCAATTTAGTATAGCAGATAATCATTGATATTTAAAATAATGGTTGTTAGTTATTGTCAGTTAAATACACTCAAATAACCTCAACAACCTTAACATCAGAAAACTTGCAAAAAAATCAAAAACTTAAGCATGATGCGAAAAGTTGAGTAAAACTTCACAACTATACAGATATACTAAAAGCATGGAAAACTTCTTTTACATCGAGATATCTTTAAAACGGCACGGGCCATGTTTCTAATCTTTTAGGAGATGAATCATAGTTACATTTGTCATATTGTACTCGTTTTTTATAATGATTGTAAATACGGTTTTTTTTATCGATTAAATCCTTACTCGTTGGTAACTCAGGGGTTGGATTCACGTGTTAAAAGAGTCAAATTTGAAGCTTTATACCTTCAAAACAGTACGGCTGAGATTACTGAAATTTAAATATAACATACATTGATATACCCGAAGAACTTATCTTCAAAATTCCGAGACGATCGTAAATTAAGTGATTTTGGCATAAACGTCCTCAACTGAGTTGGTAAGACATGTAATGCATAGTGTAGTAATTTTAACTTTATTTCATAATCAAGTATGAGTCGTATAATTATTAGTGGTAAATTGTTTGTCATGTATTTTTAGTTGTTAATAAAGCCTGAAGAGGTCGAAAAATCCGTCGACGAAACGCGCCAGGGCCATTCAGACTTGATTTATGGGTGCATTAGTGAATCTATGTGAGTCTATAGACTCTTCGTCGGTAACATCAGTTATCGAGTTAATCGACACTGTATCGACACACACATATTCACAGATATATTTACGGATACACTAATGCCCGGCATCTCCGGCAACTCATGCAAGTCAATCACAATTTGTGTGGAAAATAGTCTTTTACGCACTTTTTACGAAAATAACTATTTTATGCTTCAAAACTAATGCCCACCACTTACAATGTCAAATAAAATACCAGTACCATATAATTCTAAAAGTTGTGTACTTACAGAAATTACGCAGTGAAGTAATAAACATAGGAACAGGAAAAATAACTTACCGCTGCTTATAGCCACGCTAACTATTAAGACGAAAATTATAAAAACATTTATTTTTACAGTTCCAACCATTTTACAGTATCGTATGAATTACTTGTATCTCTATTCCTCCTCAGTAAAAAACTAACTGAACGCTAAAGTATGCAGGTCAATATATACTCGCAAATTGTCAAGTTTTATCAGGTACTAAAAAAATCCCTCCTATTAAATGTAAGCAAGCTCTAATTAAACGCGTTATCTGACATTTTTATATTGAAAGCGACCTTCAACGCTCTAGAGTCATTGAAATCATTATTCCTAGTTATTTCGTTATTTTAAGATTAAAACACATTTTGCGCTGCTACGATGTAGCATAGTTGCTTACATCGCGGTTTCTTTTTAAAGAATGTTTATTAACTTTCTCAGGGTAAAATTATTTTTTGTTTTTTACTTATGTTACGCAAGCTATAAACATACCAAATAACGCTTTTACATTCGTAATACATCTTAGTCAAACATTTATAGCTATAATTACACCTATAAAAAGTAGCTGTAATTACAGCTATTACCACCTATAATGTAGCTATAAAGATCTACATTAATAGCTATGGAGTATAGGTATTTATAGCTTTAAATTTTAAGCAAATTTTCTAGATGAAAATTTGTTTCCAAATCCGTAAAATCAATTTTTTTTTTAATGTATAACTACCGTAATTTGTGTTTTCATCCGTCTGATAACACCAAAACTAGGGAAATCAAGCATTTTTGGACAATTTTTAAAAAACATCAAATTTTTTTTTAAATTGGATTTTTTCATAAATTGTTAAAAAATGCTCGAGTCTGCTAGTTTTGGTGTCATCATCCATATGATGATAACACTCACAAAGATTGTTACACTTTCAAAAAAAATTGATTTAAGAGATTTGGAAACAAATTTTCATCTTAAAAAAGTGCTCAAAATTTACAGCTATATTTTATAGCTGTTAATGTAGTCGTTTACAGCTACATTAGAGGTGATTATAGCTGTAATAATAGCTACTTTTTATAGGTGTAATTATAGCTACAAATTTTTAACTGAGATAACACGCTTATGGTCCTACAGAGAGGTTACATTAGCGGTGGTTAATTACATTATGATCATCAGCATTTTTGTCTCATAGTCCATGTCGTTATTCATTTTCTACTGTTCAGTACAAAGATTTGCAGAATTACTCCACCCCCATTTGGTAGAAAAGACGCGTCTTAACGCTTGCTTATTAGATTTTGTTATACGCTAGGCACAAAAAATGAACCTTTATAGATTTTTCACTTGCGAGTTTATTACAGTTCGAAAATTGAATGAATTTATAACAGTAACAACATTTGGCAGTGACATGCACATTTTTCGTTGCACACTAACCACTTAGTCATCGAAGCTGAGGGTTGGACTGTGGTTCTCATAACTCTTCGGTCTTGGTAATACAGGCTCACGAGTTTGAGTCTCAGTCTTTACTCACTAACAGGGTGGAAAGTTCTTCATTTTTTAGGTATGAAATTGTCTTCGTTGGTTTAGAAAAACAGTAATTAATGGAGGAAAAAAATCTTTTACACATTAATAGTGTAACTGAGTGTAAATACATACTTTATTGGTCAATGAGCTAGTCAGACATGGCTCGGTAAATAAAAAAATTTTCAGGTTTTTTTATCTTTAAATGTCCATTTATATACCAACTCATGCTTTAATATGGCAAAACAAAGTCTTTTCATGTCAGTATACCACCAGTAAGTGATCTCCATAGTCATTTCTGCTACACCTGTTAAAAGAGCCCAAATAACAATCGGTATGGAATTTTATATCTCTTTTCCCGCAGGTATGGAAAATTCCATATCTAAGAATCTATTTTCTCATGTGCGTATTTCAACCGTGGTTGCATAGTTCGAAAGCCATGTAAAATGTCAGTCCTCATTACTGTGTAAGTGATTGAGTCACAAATAAATCTAAGGTTGTTTTTCATTAGATCAATGACAATGGCATATACCTGCGTATATTATCACAGCAACGCAGAGCCAAATGTGCATAGTACCTTGAAATGGCTGAACAAAAACCAAAATATTGAAATAAGGGTTATGCAGGAAATATTACTTAATTACCTTTGGTATTCTTGAAAAAAAAACTAACTTTTGATGTCCCCTTGTACCATCGTTATGAGGACGTCATTGTTATATGCGTCCCACTAAATATGATTAACTACACTTTCCAAGTTTTTAAAAGCTTCAATGTCAACATGCTGTTCACTTTCAATATCTTATCCAAAAAAAAGATCTTTTTACCATTTACAATGATGATAGTGTAATGACCGATTGGCATTTTTAAAACGACATTTTCAGGTTGACATTTAAACTCTTTGTCAAAAATTAACACAAACATCATTTATACATTTTTAGACTTTAGCATTTAACTTATGATTTACTGCACTAGCCAAGTTTTTAATAGCTTCAATGCCACTATACGGTTCGCTTTCAATGTCTTTTCCAAAAACAAGATATTTTTTACCATTCAAACTAATGATAGTGTAATGACCAATTGGGATTTTAAAATCGACATTTACAGGTTGACATTGAAACTCTTAGTCACATCATTTATTAGCACAAGTATTATTTATACATTTGTAGACTTCAGCATTAATCTTTTACATTCGCAGTTCCATAACAAATATTTAGAATTATTAAAACTATACTTAAAAAAACAATTTTTTACTCAACGTCACAGAGAAATATATCAATGAAATAAGCAATACAATTGATTACAACAAATAATAATCATCACCCTAAAAGTGTATTGCTGAACAACTAAGAAATTGTTAACAATTGAACTTTTTAATTGGGCTTTAGAAGGATACTACTAGTTACAATAAGAGGTCAAACTTTGTTTGTGAAATATCTTGTAATGATTTCCTTACTTGTTAGGCCAGCCAAAATTTTTAGAATGTTACGAACGCAAACGAGAGAATATAAGGGAGATTTAAAAAATAATAACAAAAATTTTGCGCTAGTTAAACGTAACAATGAAAGTGGACTTTGTTTTAATTTTGATGATGTAAAAATTGTTGACAGGGGAATAATGCATACCGCTACTAGTTTTTAATTTATTAAGCAGTAATTTAAAATAATTATATTAACCTGTATTTTAGAGAAAAACAAGCTGTCATTTGTTTTATAATATTATATGAATAAATTTTGAACTTTGATTCTAACGACAGTGAAGATGTAATAAATAAAGTCGAAGAGTTTTATGGCGTATATACTGTCAACAAGTTAATTCTTGATTTTGAACAGTGTACAACGTTTTGGTTGTATATTGACAAGTTATTTGTACACTCAGGGCTAATTATAATTGTCGGAAAATTTTAAAATTTGTCATGTTTAATGACAGTCACACTGAAAATCACCATGGATCAGCTGGTTATACGACATTATTTACCGCATACGTCACACCGCTCCGACAGTCATGATTAGCACTGAGTGTACGTGTGTATGGGGATGGCGACCTAGCAAGCTCAGCTCAGATGGCGCCAGGGAGGAGAGCCTCCGGTTTACATTGATGTACACCGATAGATATCGATATTTTGAGGGCTCTGATTGGCTGGATCTCTCCTCCCTAGCACCCTCTTATCGGTTCAAAGTCGTCTGTCGCCACCCCATATTCTCTATTTTTTGTTACAGTTTACTTGAAAAGGGTTTTCAATGTACAACCGAAACGTTGTACACTTTTTAAAATCGAGAATAAACTTGTCGACAGTATGCCATGAAACTCTTCGACTTTATTTAATATTATAATATATAGTTATAACTGCGTTAGAGATTCTATAGAATGTAGTTGATGCTTGGACGTCACGCACGGCTAGTAGCCGATCACGTTGGACTCTATTGGCCTCGGGCGCTGTTTCAAAATTGCGCTCGAGGCCAATACTAACGAATCGTCAATAAATTTCGGAGCTAATGTATAAATTGTATATTCGTTGTATTCAAGTTAGTTCGATGGCAGTTAATTATTTGTAATGTAATAAAATTGCAATGATTCTAGCATCTGCAGTAAGCTTTGGCTTTTATTTACTAACTGATAACTGAACGATGCTGGAATAAAAAAAAAAGTATGTTAAGGAGGACCATAGTAACATTAATAATTGTTGGCAGCATATGGAAACTTTGTGACATTCGCAATAGAGCTGTTAATTGGCCGTACTAAGGCAATTAGAACGTTGTAGAGAAAATACTCTAAATGTTGCGATGAATCAGCGCTCGTGCCCCGGGGTAGTCTTTTAGCTTTGAAAATGACGATATATACTTCCTAAAAATGTAGCAATATCATTTATGCGCTGAAGGTTATCAATCATTTCCAAAAAGTCAATAGACGGTATGCTACTGGCATGCTACTATGCTAAATCATTGACACTATCAATATCTATATTCGGATCGCCTGGCAGCTTGGTCTATCCAAAACAGCATTAAAACCAATTTGTACAGGCCGTGGCTATCTATTTTAGTTATTACGTTTTAAATCAATTTTATTTTCTTGGCTAATAGATTTAACAAGATGACATTGTTCACTCATTCTGGTTATTTTTGCAAGGCTTCGGCTGATGGGCACCATCTTCTACCGCAGTGCCGGCCCAGGGGGGGGGGGGGGGGGCCGTTAAAGGGCGCCTGGTTTGAGGAGCTCCACTACGCTATCGAAAATTTTTTTTTTCTTACCATGTCCACAAAGTGCGGCAGAGCCTTTTCGCCCTCGGGTCGCGCTTTAGGCCCATTGGGCACTTTGCGCCCTCGGCAAGAAAAAAAATATTGAGAGACTCGGGCACAAAAGTTAAACAAGTGCGCCATTCGGGCACTCAAGTTTTTACTTTATGCCCTGGTGACGTTATGTACTATTATTCTATCCAGAAGAACAAAGGCTTTGCGCCTTGGGGCCATGTTTTGGGTTCTTCAATCACTTTTCGCCTACGGGCGGGCAATCAGTAGTTTTCGTCACAAATGTGCATCTCTCCAGGGCGCGGACGGTCCCTGGGGCCGTACTGTGTAACTTTTTTTTCTTCAATATTTGTATCTAGATAAACCAATTTTTATCTTAAAAGTATCTTATAGCGTCTTGAAGATAAGAATTTTCTTGTCCAGATACACATGTCGAAGTTGAAAAAAGTTACACAGTACGGCCCCTGGGCCCCCCTGGTCGGATGCATATGAGTGGCGAACGCTGTTTTTCCTACCGAGGTTGTACCAGGGTTGCAAAAGCGCCCGAGGTAGGAAATAGTAGTTGTCGTACGAGGTTGGAAAGGCTTTAATTTACGAACCGAGAAGTTTGCGGCACGAGCCGTAGGCGAGAGACGTAACGAGGTTCGTAAAGAAGCCTTTACGATCGAGTTACGAATGCTATTTTTCCTACCACGGGTGTACCAGGGTTGCAAAAGTGCCCGAGGTAGGAAATAGTATATTTCGTACGAGTTCGGAAAGGCTTATATTTACGAACCGAGAAGTTTACGGCACGAGC
>JAPYYV010004340.1:0-18204 GCA_030522625.1 Copidosoma aretas
TGAAAGGGGCAAAGAGGGGGGGGGGTCTACGGGGGGACCAAAAATGTTTATAGTAGGGGAGAAAACGAAAAAATTTTACGTACTCTCGGGGGTGGCGTGGAGGGGTAAGAGTGGGGGGCTGTGGAGGAACATGATAAATGTGGGGCGGCTTGGGGAAAACGATATAATAAGGGAGAAAACGAAAGAATTCTACGTGATTTTGTGGGAGGGGCGTCGGGGGGGGGAAGCTTTGGGACCACCGTGGGGGGTCAATAAAAAAGTGGGAGGAGTTGGGGCAGGAAAGGTGAGGGGACGAGGGGAGGCTATATTGTCTATAAAAAAATTACAAAATAGGAGTGTTATAAGCTTATTTTTACAGGAAATTTTATTCCAAAAATTTTCAGTGAGTGGATGTGGGGGCGAGGGGGGGCTATTACTTACGCCCCACATAAATTAACTATATAATATCGGAAGATATAAACACAACCATTTACAAAGGTTTGAGGACGATATAAGTCGTTACTCGGAATCTCAAAGTTAAGGGCCTTTTTCAATTAATTTTACCCCACTATATTTTATTTTTTAATGATTAAATTTATTTTTCTTGTAGTGTAATCCTATTTATTGTCAAATTATTCTTTTAAATCATATTGTTTATAAACTTACGTATAATTTGAAAAAAATCGATTTAGGGTGCCGTTGAAATACCTCAATGGTACTGTAAAAATTTTCTAGGCGTTGTTCATATGAATAAAAGTATCGAAAATTCAATTTAAAATAATTAAATTACTATACGATTTTATTTTATTACGTTAAAGATGTAAATAAGTAGTATTTTAGACCGAAATATGCAGGGGAACCACATAAACTTTAAAAATTCTGAAAAACAAGCATATTTTTACCTTATTTTATAATGCATCATACATGGCAGTGAACAAGATATGGGGACTGGACGAAGGGGGGGGGGGGGCAGATTCAAAACAGATAATTACGCGACACTTTTATATAAGATTGAAATGTATACAAGAAAAGTATGCAAGTCGTTCAGCATTACTTAGAATGCGCATCATAGAGACATGCTATGCATTACATGTCTGTGTTAGTATGTTTAAGAAAATATGTTTCTGTCAGCAAAACATATTAAAAGATAAAGATATTTTTTTTAAATAAAACTATAAAGATACGGGCACTATATTATTGAAAAATATCAAAAAGTTCTTTTCAAGTTAAAGTCACGGAGAATACAAGCGAATTTTCCCTTATTTTGGGGAAGGACGCGGGGGTAGCAGCATGGGAGCAAGAAGTTTTTACGTGACCCCCAAAAATCACCATTAATATGGAAAGAGATATATACATATACATATATACATATATATATATATATATACACATATATTTATACAAATGGGGACTTATGCGGACAAAGCGATATAATTGACACTATATAGTACTCTAACACCTCGGGGGTGCGTGGAAGGCATCCATTACCGACAGTGATTACCGACAGTGGCTCACTACGACGACCTCGCTCGCTCCGTCTAGTTCGCTAATTTAAATTCCATTTTCGTTGTAGAACGACCTTAAATGTCTGCACAAGTATCGATACACTTATATACTTCAAAAAATTTATGCGGACGTCCGCATAATTCCAACAGTGTCCGCATAAGTACATATTCACTTGTAAAATGTTCGCATAAGTCACCATACATTAAAATATACGTGTATATATATATATATATATATATATATATATATATACGGGACCAAACGCGTCACTTTTACCCCCTCTCTCTGCAAAAATGGAAGGTACCGTCGAAGTCGTGAGACAACTTGAAATCTTCGGTAGGGCATGCACTTTCGAATGCTGAGTGGCAGAAAGTAAACATCCATTGCAAAGGCTGTGTGTGTAGCCATATTGTCAAAGAGACTTATAACATGAATTTTTTACTTCAAACACCACTATTTTGTACAGTTAGTGATATTCATTCATCAAGTTTTTGCACTTAATATATAAAATTTGATATCCTAGTAGCATACATGCGCCTATCACCTCACTAATCTAGAACCAAGTGACTCTATAATACCATGATAAAGCGATTTAACGTTGTTGTCATTCACTAGAAGCATTACCAAGCCGTATTTGCAAGTTGTTATTTATAATTTTTCGTCCCTTAACAAAGCAAAAGAGAAATATCCAATGTTATTTTGTACTGAACCCCGAAAATATCTTGAAACAGAGGCTTACCTATTGTGGCCCCGCTTAAAAAGGGTTTCTGGTGTTATTTTTCTGTACTATTCTAATGGTTCAACATAAATATAAACTTACCTCGCACTAAACCAACAGTAGTTTGTACCTAACCTTAAAAAAGCCCTTAAGCAATGTAATTTGGTATAGTTTATGACCGTTTAAGGTATTGTAACGTGCAAAAACACTTTTTGCCTAAGAATATAAAAATCCAACGACTCGGCAATACTTGGTAAGAGCCAAAGTAAATATTCCAGTCTTTTGAGTATAATAATATGATAAATTAATTTGTATATCAAAAGTCTCTATTATTATGATATAATTATGTAAAACTTAAATACTAAGTAAAGTTATAACTTATAAGTACAGTAAAGTTCTGTAAATGTGAGCAGTTATACAGTACATTTAATATTACAGTTGCAAATACTTTTTATTTTTATTCTTGTAAAAAATTAAGAGATTTGTTGCAAACAGAATATTTTTTTGCCGCAGTATATTGCCGGCAATACAACAAACGCATGTGTAACAGGAATATGTCGTGCTTAAAAAGCTACAAAAAAATTATTTTTGAGAAATTCGTTTCTTCGTGCATATTCTTTAGTACTTAAATATATTATTTGCAGCACTTCTAACCTATTTTTCACCTACTGGAAAAGTAGTTCCGTTGATAACATGGCATAATCCGGATTTGCCTGGAGACTTTTTTTATGATTAATAAGGTTGAACATTTGAAATTTGTTTTTGTAATGTTGTTTCGCTCCATCTTTTACAGAATTCATTTTCTTAATGCTTGGGCTTAATTTCTTGACGTCGGTTATAACTAGTTTTTGCATCATATACACAGTCACCGTGTCATGAATTTTACATTACGACGGAAGTGCGAAACTCTTGTGAGCAACCATATCGCCTGATTTGTAATAAAATATTACGAGATGTACTCTGCACTGATCATTGTTACAATGGAATGCTTAGGCGACATCTTGAGCAACAAAAACAAAGTTTTCGGAAAAATCGGTATTGATTATAACTTCGTCCAAATTAAAGTTTTCCTCTAAATTTTTTTATGAATTATTATTGATCTCAGAAATTAAGTGATGAGGGGGTAATGTCTTTAGACGATTACAAAAATCTCCAACAAAATCGTCACTTGAAAGGGATTTTTTTATTTAATAAATCTGTCAGTGACTTGCCACATATTAAAAATGACTCGGATTACTCCTAAATACGTTATTTTTTTTATAAATTACTACAATCAGTGTTAAAATACGTTTAATTAGAATGTATTTACTTTTGGTGCAGAAATGAATTCGTCATAAAATAAAAGACAGTATTAAATTGCAAAATAATAAAAGGTCTTTTTTACAACGTTCCAATAACAATTGATGATCAGAAGATGGATTGGAATCTCATCTTCGAACATTATCATTGAAAAAGTATTATTCTTGTTACCAGTGACGTTTTACATAACAAGTCATACACAAAGTTAAAGTTTTACTTCTGTCGTGGGTCTCTGAACCCACATATCGTTTATTTTTAATTAAGTAGTAACATGTACGTATTCAAGAATATACGGATTGTCCATATCAAAATCGACATCGATTTTTTTGATTGTAATTATACCAACTATTGGCTTCGAGAATGAACTTGGAAGGGATAAAACGATATGCGCCAGCTCCCATGGTGGAGATTCAGTGAAACCCGGGGGGAAGCAAGCAGACAAGTGATCGCAGCAAAATTAAAATTGACAAATAAAATAGCTTTTGAGTCGCGATATCATCGCGCTATAATTAAAAGAAAAATCAGCGCTCTCGAATTTTGTGAAATACAGCTAGTGAGTTGAGTTTGTTTTCCTGTGAATTGAAAAAAAGAGGTTGGAAAACCGAAGTGCACGTGAATATATGTCAATATCTTTGTTTATGCGCGTTGTACTAGCATCCATGAAGCTTAAAAGTTGTAGCTGATCCAAGAATTAATACGTAAGTCTTCATACGGTTTTAATTGGTGCAGGGATTTTGACAGTACGTTTGTTGAAAGTGCCAGATATTGATGAAAATGCATGCAGTAGTGCGGCATGTACTCGGTCACTTTGGTCATTGGGACGTCAAGTGGTCGTCACGCGGAGCAGACGCTGCACCTGTCAATCTGTATACAATTTTCCGTGTTCACTTTCCGAAGCAGTCACACTTTCGACAAACATACTGTCAAAATTCCTGCACCAATCCACACCGTATAAAGACGTACGTATTAATTTTTTTATCAGCTACAACTGTTACGCATCATGTATACCAGTGCAACGCATATTAACATAGATATTGACAGATTTTCACGTGCACTTCGGCTTTCCAACCTCTTTTTTTCAATTCACAGGAAAACAAACTCAACTCACCAGCTGTATTTCGCACAATTCAAGAGCATTGATTTTTCTTTTAATTATAGCGCAATGATATCGCGACTCAAAATCTATTTTATTTATATATTCTAATTTTGCTGCGATCACTTGTTTGCTTGCTTCCCCTCGGGGTTTCAAGTGCTAAGTACCCTGACTAGTACCTTTAGTAGGAGCCAGACGTATAGCACTATAATATTAAAAAAAAAAGAAAAACCATACCGGTATACTAAAGAGCAGGGTTATCGAATACAATAATGACTCAATAACTTCAACTTCTTTAACAGCTTAATCTTTTAACTGCAGAATCCTTAAGTTTAAGACTCGGGAGAGAGTTAGTAAATAATTCAATAATTACTAATTTGGGTAAGATTGTTTATATAAATACTTTTCATATCTTACAATTAACGTCGCCATTGCTTCGGTAAATTAAACAGGATCTAATTTTGAAATAAACTAGACAATCGACTCACTATTGCGTAGAATATCCATCTGGAAATCAAACTGCGAATGAACGTGTATTTCCAGCTGTATACAGGTTCAACATGGAAATTAAGCTTGATAAACCACATGAATATACTACTAAATTTTTAGGTGGATTTGCTGGTAGGAAATTTAATTAATGACCTATTTTTCACAAAAAGTTAGAAAACTAAACCTTAGGCCAATATTTGTAAATACCCTTACTAGAAAACTTATGTCATGACAGTACTAAGTACTGAATAGCTTAATAATTATCGAACTTGCCTTTCCTTTGCTGAATAGTAAGAAATTGAAAATATTCACGATTAAAACTAACAATGGTATGTACTTATAAAATTCTACCACAACATCAAAATACCTTTACTGGTCATAAACTAGACAAAACATTGTTGCTTAGGGGTTTTCTCGAGGTTATGTATAAGCAGCTTTTGGTTAAGTGACTGGTACGTTTATATCTTTTTTCAGCCATTATGAAAGTTCTAGAAATAACACTGCACGTAACTTATAACGGGCCACAATACTTAAGCTTCTTTTTGAGATGTTTTTTAGGTAAGGTACAAAATAATATGTCATATTTGTCGTTTGCTTTGCTAAGAGATTAGAAATTATAAATAACAACTTACAACTACGTTACGTACAAGATTCTGGTGGCAGGTGATGACGTTAATCCGCTTTACTCAGGGATTCTGGAGTTACTTAGTTTCAGATTTGTAAGGTTATGTGTCTATGTAAGCTAAATAGCAGTTGGATATCAAATATTTAGATGTTAAGTGCAAAAACTTGATGAATGACTATAATTACAGCCACCATATTGGATATTTACTTTCTGCCACTCAGCATTCGAAAGCGCATGTCCTACCGACGAATTTACGCCTTCGTACGACTCCAAAGATGCCTTCAATTTTTGGAGAGAGAGGGGTAAAAATGACGCGTTTTGTCCATCGTAAAATTCTAACTTATTGAGAGATTATTAGCCAGAGTCAATACTATTAATATTGCATCCTGATGAAATAAATATGGAAGAGATCAACCAAGGAATTAAATTTAAAAAACCTGGAAATGAGTAACGTTTGCCAATAATAGATGTAAGGGGTCGTTCATAAACTACGTGGCACAATTTTTGGTATGTTTTGACCCCCCTCCTCCACTTATGTGGCTTACCGTGGCTTTTCTCATAACCTCTTCCCCCCTCTCCCCCCCAGTGGAACGTGGCTTGAAAATTGTTAATTAAATTATTAAATTATCAAAAATAAATCGACTGATATTTTTAAATACGCTACATTTACTATATTTGATTTTTACAATCATATACAGTCATCTTCATTCAAAAAACGGCAAAATCAGCCAATCGTGTAAATCATTAATTACAAAATAAGACTCGTCAGATTTAACTGGAATCTGAGGTACGAGTATATGCATATCACACGTATCATGTCCTCTTCCTCGATCCACTCGATGATTGGTTCTAGTAAATCAAACTTGCAGAGCAATTCTGTTCCACATTTTGCTAAAATTCTTTTTGCTTGCTGTTTTTTAAAACTTTCTTTGCCGTGGATTGCTGCAGAATGTAAATTTTTTTGTTTTTGTGAAGCAAAATAAATGCCACACGAATCACATGTTCCACCAAAAAGTATTATTTTATTGAATAGCTTGATACTTTCAAGTATATGAAAATAAAAAATTAATACGACTTACCCTTTATTCCGTCAGGTACTGAGAGGCAGTAATAATCATACGGCAAAGCCAAACTTGATGCATTATTTACAGGTTTTAAGCTGATAGCTTGCTTAGTGAACAGATCAAAAAATATATCTTTTTCTTGTACATTTTCTGGCTCAGGAATTCCGAGTAGACGATCGCTAGTTCTTTGTACCATTTTTGGGTGCCATTTTTTCAACGCAGTTGTATGCACTTCGTCCAGGAGCATTAGTAATTATATAAAAAGCATCTAAGTCACGAGTCTTAAAATGGTCGATTGCGTGAGCAATAACTTTTTTGTATCGAGGATTTTTGTCCGGACCACCATCAGACATTAGTACAACTACTAGTTTGACAGATTATTTCGCGTATATTCGTTGTTACAAGCGATAAAAGCTCCGGGCAGCTCCGAGCGTCCCCGTACGCTAAGCCGAAGAGATCTATTGTCCCCCGCGCACTAATTCAAAATACCACGTGACCAAACTAACTATTGTTAGGTTAAATGAGTCCGAAGGAGACAACGTTATATCATCATCTATCTCGCACTAATTCAAAATACCACGTGGCCTAACAAAAATTTTTAAGTTAAATGAGTGCGAGGGAGATAACGTTATATCATCGTTTCCCTCGCACTAATTCAAAATACCACGTGACCTAACTAACTATCGTTGATTCCGAACAGAGCCACAGTCACGTATTTAATTTTTTGAAACATTTCAACCAAACTAAAAACAACGCGTGTTTGTCATCAACCCCCCCCCCCCTCCTCCCACGTGGCTCAGCTGGTTTTTTGACATACCCCGACCCTCCTAAACTGACCACGTAGTTTATGGACGACCCCTAATTGACAATGAAACGTCTTCAAAATAAAACATGTATTCTAGTAATGATCCTAGTAATAAGCAATGAGCTCTAAGATAAAATTTTAACCCACCGATATAATACTAGCAAATAAGTCTACCCCGATGAAAAATAACTAAGTCGAGCTTGGCAACTTATACAAAGTCGGTAGGAATCCATAGGTGGAATCAATATGAAATCATGCAGCGACCTAAGGTAAGGTCAACGAATCGACTTCGGATCTTGTTTTTCAATTCTTTTTGGAAAATAAAGGGACACATATATCAGAATTTTACTTAAAAAAAATTTTGGAAGCCGAATGAAGAGGTTCAAAATTTATATTTGAGTAATAAGACGATAATCTGGGTCTGCTAATTCTCATTCTTCAGTTACTCAAGTCTTATATGAGAATTCATAGAGGCTCTAAGTCCAGTTTCGTGCTAATTTCTGTGCTTCTTGAGAGGTAACTTTACCGTATCTATTGTGTTACGATGTAGATGTAATTTCCAAAATTTTATTATTAGACTCTCTACTTAGTGATGTTAGTGTTACTGTAATTAACGTATCTGTTTCTTGTACATGGTGGAATCTATCTAAAATCATTCAGCAACTAACGGTGAGGTCAACGAATCGACATAAGACATTGTTGTTTCGATTCTTCATAAAAAAATGAGACACATATTTCAGGGTTTTATAAAAATTGGATATTATTGAAACAGTAACAGCATGGAATTAAGTGAAAATCTAAGATTACATACTGTTAATATTGTAATCAGAAATCGGTCAAAAACAAAGTTAAATAATTCGCTTGAAAACTAGTCGTAAGCTCTTACAAAGAGCCTCAATTAAAGCACTGGCAAAGTTAAAAATATTGATATGAATGAGAATTACGAGCATTTGAATTTCTGGTCAAAAAAATATAAAAATGCGCCCTTCTTACGGTAAATGAGATTTTGCATGACTTTTTAAGGATGTTTAATGGTCCGGTCAAAATTACAGAGAACTTGATGAAATTCGGAAAAATGATTCATTGATGCAAAATACGTTTTGGAATTTTTTTTTAGAGCATGTTGCAACGTTTTTTTGGAAAATATCAAAGTTTGAAAGTTGCAATGGAAAAAATGGAAGATCGTAAGGATCGTTAAAAACGGTTCTTCAGACATATGAAAAATGCAAAGAATTAAATACAAAAAATATCAATACGTAGCTTAAAACCTAAGGAACACTTTTCTTAAAAAAAATTGGGTGTTGCAACATTATTATATATAGGTATACACTGTATGTCTTAATCGAGATCTAACCCAAACTTAAACACATGTTAATTGCAGCGTAGCCAACATTCCAGAATTATACATATATACATGTCTTTCCCCCTGCCCGTTTCCTCCACAAAATGATACCATTGAACATGCTTAAGGTGGCTCATGCGTTTGGTGACATATCAAGCGAAGAGCCCTGATGGTGACTAAGTAAAACTGGATGTATCAACTTAGATAATAATAACAATAACAAAAAAATATTGGTAGTGACGTCAGTAAGTGTGATATTGTAAGAGAGTAAAAATAGATTCATTTTTAAGTGCTTTAGTATACTTTTTATTCATCAATCGCTTAAAATTTAGTATGTTAATTGAGTTTTCTTAACATTTTGACGGTTTACCCTCTATTTTTTTGTTGGAGATACATTCTTCATGCTAACTACAGTAGAATAAAATTTTATATGTCCAATTATAATCAATTATAAACAAGTAATAAGGACTTGTAAAAAAATTTACATACGAAACAATGTTAATGTGCGAATTTTTTACCACATTTTATAACTTCCCTGAGAGTGAAGCCTCAATTAAAATAACGCAATTCTAATATTCACCATATTTTGCGTTCTTGTCGTTATTCGATCACAATTTTGCTTTTAATAAAGTTTGAACATCGGCTTGAGACGTAATAATAAGCACTTGTTAAGAGCTTTAATTCAAGCACAAGGAAAGTGAAAAATATTTACCAGATCTCAGGTAAGGAGTAAATTTAATTCACATTTACAATACCTCAAATTCATCGACTTTTGCGATTTTTAAATTCAACTTGAATATATTGTAACTTCCGTTCTGATTGTCTTTTTGGAATCAACTAGAACTCAAATAAAACCTTTTTTAAGGGCTTCTTATCAATTTACAAGTTAATATTGTAACGATTTTCTGAACTAAGTTGTAATAAATTCAGTACATCCTAAATTTTTACCATAGTAGTTTTCGTCACAAATGTGTATCTCTCCAGGGCGGTCCCTGGGCCCGAGGGCGCTTGCGAAGCAACGCCTGAGGGACCGTTGGGACCGCCCTGGACGCAGGCACATAGGGGGCGAATCCTCTTTTCCTACCGAGGGCGTACCAGGGTTGAAAAAGTGCCCGAAGTAGGAAAACTACTATTTTGTTACAAATGTGCATCTCTCCAGGGCGATCCCTGGGCCCGAGGGCGCTTCCGAAGCAACGCCCGAGGGACTGTGGGGACCCCCCTGGTCGGATGCGCATGAGTGGCGAACGCTGTTTTTTCTACCGAGGTGGTACCAGGATTGCAAAAGTGCCCGAGGTAGGAAAATTACTATTTCGGCCTTTTAGCGGATGTTAAAAAATTTATCGATGTTATCAAGTAAAACTGATGCTACCATGTTGAAGTAGAACGGATAAGCTTTGATTGTACCACTCGAGAGATCTAAAAACCTCAATTCATTTAAAGTTATGTTAAAATCTCTGGAACATTTAACGTTAGGGGTGACCGTTTATCGGACAAAAAATATTTTTCCTACCTCAGGCACTTTTCCTACCAAGGGAGTACCAGGGTTGCAAAAATGCCCGAGATAGGAAAAATTTGTAAAGTAAAACCCTAAAATATGTGTATTTTTATAAAGACTGGAAAAACAATGTATTTAGTCGATTCGTTGACCTTATCGTAGGTTACTGCATGATTGCATTTAGATTATACTATACAGAAGCAACAGATACGCAAGTTACTTTACTAAGTAAAGTGACTTATAATGACATTATTGGAAATTTTATTTATAGTGGTAACACAATATATATGGTAAAGCTACTTCTGAGAAAGTAAAAAAATTAGCACAAAACTTTGTTCAGAGCCTCCATAAATTCTCAAATAAGACGCGGCAATTCAGCTTGCACGTGCAGAGATAAGTGTAAAAAAACCAATCTATGTCGGTTTGAGTGTACTAGACGTATCAAAGATCCTCATACATGACTTCCACTATTTATATATGAGGCAGCGTTTTGACAAGTGCAAATTGCTCTACACAGACACAGATAGCTTGATATACAAGATTTTTGGTCAATATGTCTACGAAATCATGAAGCAAGATATCGAGAGATTCGACACATCAGATTATCCATCGAATAATCAATTCAATCTGCCTCTGGTGAATAAGAAAGTCATCGGGCTGATGAAGGACGAATGCTGTAGCAACATCATGAGTAAATACATTGGTTCTCTTGTGCAAAACGAGAAGCTGATAAAGAAGGCGAAAGGCGTAAAAACAGCTGCCGTGAAGACTAAAATTGGCTTTGAAGACTACTGGAACTGCCTCTTCAATAAGTCCATAGTTATGTGTGAGCAAAATAATATTAGATCAAGGCTACACATCGTCCGTACAGAGCAAGAGCAAAAAACAGCTCTCAGTCCACAGGATGATATACGTCAGTTACTCCCCGACAGCACAGACACGCTACCTTGGGGCTACATCACCTTAGATGATGAAGATCTCCAACTCGTTGATATGTTTGTTTATCTAGATAATGATGAGGTGGTGGAGGAAAAAGTGTAGGAGGAAGAGATGGAGGGGATGAAGGTCGGGCTACAAATAGAGCTGCGTGCTCCAGCAGAGCTCATTTCGTCGCTTGACCAGCTAGAGAGCTTATAAACTCCTTGGGAGTATACACCACCAAGCAAGAAAGCAAGAATTCTTCAACAGACTTAAGGTAAACTACACCTTTACTCTAACCTACCATAAACTATACATGTATAGGCTGATTTATTTTTTCTTCCGTTTTAGACAATAGATTTTGCTGCATTGAACAGCATCGCCAATAACAACTACCTCCCAACAATGAGGTTATCCGAGTTGGAAAAGGAGCGAAAATACATGGTAACCGAGCTTAAGAATGTGAACACTCGCTTCAGATGCAGAGTCATCATCACCATTAATAATGAATTCCAAGTCTTAAATCCAGACGATTTGTACAATAAATTAACCGAAAATGTGCAAAAATATGCTTTGTTTTTAGTACACCATCGCGATAATAAATTTGAAATTGTAAGCTTGTAAATATCAATAAACAGAAAAAGAAAGAGAAAATTTATGGAGGTGAAAGTGAACGATAGGTTGTTCACCACAGGACGGGGCGCTGGACGGGGCCCCCTCTACTTTCTCTTTTTTATTTTTTAAATATCTGACTTATTGATCCAACTGTTATAAGATTTATCAATCCTTAACTGTTTAACACATACCACATCGCCACGATTTTTTCAATACTTTTTCTACCAGATATATATATATATATGGATATTTATATTTCAGGATCTCTTGTTCGTAAAAGCCATCAGAGACTGGCTGATCCTTATAATCTTTTAAATGATAAGTAACTGGATTAGTTTATGATTCTTTGTAAATTGTAAACATTTTAGTTGATGATTCGGCGTATAGCTTTTTTCAAAGACATTTTCAACTTTACTCACACGCACATTATTAACTTTGAATTTTAGTCTTTTTATCGTTTTTTCATTGATTTAGAATTTTTGCAAAACTTGAGATTCATTAGCTAGCGTGACATCCATATGTCTTATGCCGATTGTTCGATTCTTTCGAGCGTTGTAAGCAGCAATTAAATTAGGTAAGATATCAAGCCATTTGTAATTTCCGCAGCGACTGAACTTCGTCCACATTTCGTTTTTTAAAGTGCGATTGAATCATTCACATATCGATGCTTTGAGATTACTGAATGTCGAGTAGAGATTTATGTTCTATTTCTTCATGAGGTCTTGAAAACTGTTATTGTAGAATTCTTTACCTCTGTTATTGTGCAGATTTTTCGGTACACGTCCATCTCGTAATATGGACTTCATAGCTGCTGTAACATCCCCACCAGTTTTTCTCTTTACAGGTACAGCTCAAGCATGACAAAACATTTTTCTTCTATGGCTGTATGTTTATGAAATCAAATAGAAAAAATTTTGAAAAAATTTCTGCATGTGTAAAAAATAAATGCAGACGTGCCAAATTGACTTCAAACTGATTTAGCGACAACACTACCTTCAAAAAACATAAAAAACGCTATAGCTCGAAGAGAAAGCAAGATGACTAAAAATAACAATCGCCACAGGTTTTGTTAAGGGGAAATAAAGATCAATGCACACGAATAGAGAGGCGTTGGTCGACGATACAACATAACCTTTATTTTTTCTATTTTTCGTCTATTTTGATAAAAAAACGCAGTAAAATTTTTTTTTTAATAACGGCACGTTCACGATCTTAATATGAAAGTGCACAAATGATTTTGAAATGTTTTAATAACAAAAATAAGAATTTTGACGGATTTTTTGAAGGAAAAAAAACATCCAGGCGTACAAATAGAAACGTGTTGGTCGATGTTGCAACATAACCTCCATTCTCATTATTCTAGGTATTTCTAGATAAACGGGATTAAATTTATTAAGAAAATTGCAGCAACATAACCTTAAAACCATAAAAAAAGTTAAATCTGAAAGGGAAAGCAAGATAGTCTAAAAGTTATGATTTTTAAGGATTTTCTAGAGAAAACAAATATCGATGCAAACAATCAGAGAGGTGTTTGTCTGCGTCATAACATAACTCAATATTCCTTATTGTAGATATATCTTGATTAAAAATGGGGTAAAATGTATTGATAAGCTTCCAGCACGTATCGAATATTAATATACACGTATACATATTGTTTTAAAATGATTTGATGACAACGTGATCTTCAAAAAACAGAAAAAAACGCTATAACGCGAAGGACAAGCATAATATGTTGAAAATAACCATTTTTGCGTGTTTTCCAAATGTGTAATAAAAATAAAAGCGCATAAATAGAAGTGTTGGTCTGCTTAATACAAAATTATCACTTTTGGCCTATCTTGCTTTTCATTCGAGATACAGCAGTTTTTTTCGTATTTTGAAGGTTACGTTGTCTTAAAATCATTTCGAAACAATATGTGCACGTTCATATTGATATTCTCAACAAGCTGGAATTTTTTCAATAAATTTAACCCCGTTTATTGTCTAGATATATCTAAAATAATAAAAATTGAGGTTGCAATGCAACGTACCTTTCCGCGTGAAAATACCTTTCTATGTATGTGCCTTAATGTTTATTTACCTTTTAAAATGCCGTAAAAATTCTTATTTTTTGCCTATCATGCTGATCCTTTAGAAAACATTTCCCCTGCAAATCCGATAGAGATATTTCCCCTTTAGAAAACGTGTGGCAATTGTTATTTTTGGTCTATCTTTTATCCCTTTGAGATATAGCATTTTTATGTTTTTTGTATAACTAAATCAGTTTGAAGTAAATTGGGCACGTTTGCATCTATTTTCTACCCAAGCAAGATTTTTTCATTCGATATTATAACGACAATTTTTTTGTGCGTTTTATAGCTTGATATTATAAGTAAATTTATAATATTCGACTAAAGTATATTCACCATCGTGGCGTATAGCAAAGAATTACGTGTATTAATGAGCGTTTGACTGAAATCGTACGCATAATAAAGCATGGAACGAAGCGCTTACCGAGGCTACGGTGGCCGAATCGGTTACCGCATATTCCCAGATAGAAGGAGGTCTTGGTTCCAGCCCCAGACGGATCAAGTCTTTTTCTAATTGTTCTATTGATCTTTAATTGACAATTTTTAACGGAAATTGTTGTTTTCGCTGTAGAACGCGCATAAAAAATATCGATAAGATATTGAACCATACAGCCAAAAATTATATGTATAAGAGTTAAAGGTTAACATCAAAAGTATCTGCATCCTTACTGTAGTTTTTTGGAAAAGCTATTCTACTTATTGAATCGTGGATTTTTGTGTACTTCTTAGTGAAACATGTAATTAAAGACCTAAATTTTTTTTTTACAATTTTTATAGTATGTAGCGTGTATGCATTATTACAGGTACATCAAGCTAGCTGCCCAAACTATCATGCCACATACGGCTTCAGGTACATAATATGACCCTTATTTGTTTGTAATTTGTTATGTCAAAATAATTTTATCTCTTATTGAGTTGTACAATTATTAATAAAAATGCTAGCATGATATCGCGCTAGCTCGATAACTCACGTATCTCTGGCTAGAAAGCAGATAGCTCAACATGATGCACGCCATAATTTGTCGCTGAAAGATCTGCCTAATATCGATTTCGTTGTTAATCCCCCGAGGAGCTAGAGAACGTTTTTTTACGTATTGAAGTATCAAGCTAGCTGGCAAACACGTGTATCTCTGGCTAGGAAGAAGATAAATGAACGGGATATGGGACATAACGTGTTGCCCGTTTATCGCTGTAAGATCTGCCAAAACCTATTTTGTTGCCGGTTCCTGAAAGAGAAAAGGTACTATGCAGCTGGCTTAATTAAATGCCTACTTTATGTATCGTACATGTCTACAATGACTAAAGTGATGAAAAAAAAGTTTTTTTTCTGCTACAAATGCATAGCTCTGTAAACAAAATATATTTTTTTGCTAAAGAGCATTCAAATTTTATAAAATAAATCGGACGGCGAGTCTGTGTCTGTGCTATATTATGTAAATTTGTAATTAAGTATAAAATTGCGGTTCAAAAGTATCCTCACCATTGTTTCAATAGATTTTTCACATTAGAAACTGCATACAAGATTTGAATTTTTATAATTCTCATTTTTTTTCATAAGAGATACAGAAATGTATACATGATTAACATGATATAGGGTATAAATCACGACTTCCATCAAACTTCAAAACAAGAAGTGTGGCATATTATCATTGCCAAACTTTGGCCAAAGTATACCAAACTTTTGGCTCAACCGTTTAGCTAAAGTTTTTTCACACTTATGCCATTTTTACGTAGGTTGTGGATAAGCGCAGACTTTAGTAGTCAGCCAAAAATAAAAATAAGAAATTGTATACATATTTAAAGGCATTTTTCACGGCCTTCTGCGCTGATCTGTGCCATTTGAAATGGATCTAGAACACAAAAATTCAGATCTCGGCATCAGACTTTAGCGCTGCTAAATAGCGATAGCAGAGAATAAGAAGTCAGTGCAAAAATTAACCTTTAATTTACATAAGTATGTTGTACGTTAATATTGAGGAATCAGTAATAGTGAGTGAAAATTACGTTTTGGCAGTAAGATGATAAGACACAATTATTTGTAGATCAATATTACGACTGGGTACTGTAGTATTGGTGAGGGTCTCATGATAAGTTCAAAAACGATTTCCCTATGCGTGTTAAATTGATCATGCACTTCAGAAAAACCATCAAAAATTAAGAATTAACTACCTACTGGGTCAGGAAAATGTTTGATCGCTTCGAAATAACTTCATGTTATTTGGTCAACACAATTTATTAACAAATTAGAGTTCGACTTAAAGTGACGGGCTCATTCTTTTAATACAATCTTTGCACATGCTACATACAATTTTAAAGCTCAATCGCAAATTATTATCTATTTAATAATTAAAAAATTCATTTTTTGCAGTTTAGAAGCTTTATTGCTTCATTGGTGATCAAACAGTAAAATTTTATTTACTTTATTTTAACTTGTATCCTACTTATGTAATGGTTTGATGTGCCCCACGATAAAAAAGAAAAAGATGGCTACATGTAGAAACCCCCTTGAATCTCTCTAACCTCAGTTTTGCTTGCAAGACTTTGTATACAGCTACTGAAGGAAGTATTCGGCTTCCCTGGCGTATCTTGTAGTAAACATATGCTCTTCTTGATAATTAAAGACAGTTCAAGACTTTCAGCGAGAGAGTGTTAGGAAGTGCGTGTGCTTTCATAAGACGCTGCGTTGAAGTGAATTGTACTTTATTGAGTCTAAAAATGTCTCCTCGCTTTATGTAGAAAATTCAGTGTTTTTAACTCCATTGCACACAAAAATGTAGTTATAAAATTATTCCGTCAAATTACAGTACATAATTTATTACAGCTAGTGTACGATAGTGTGAGTAAAAAAACTCGTGCCTACGGAATTTGGAAGATAAAAATAACCTGTATAAAGCACAAGAAATCTGACCATCTGACAATAAGTTGCCACTGGCATGCAACAGACAGCCGAACCTGATGCAGTAGATGAGCGATGTTGGTGCAATTATTGCCAGCTGTGCAGGTTGTTATGAAAAGATCTCTAATAGAGATTTTTTATCAAGAATCAGTTTGAAACTTTCAGTAAAACTTCTTCGGACATTAGGGATGAAACTCAAATTAGCAGGAAAATGGAAATTTTTTTTTCCAAATTTGTTTGTCAGTACTAGCTTTTAATGAGAAGCTTATTGCTCTAAATTATCTGTATTAAAAACAAGTTGCATTTTTCAATAAAAACGAAAAATTACTTACGATAGTTGATGCGGTTAAGTGGTTCTTAACCTTTATAAATGAATAGGTGATGAATATTTTTTATAATAATCTTTGTTTACCTATGTTAATTTTAACTTAAATATCCTAACAGACTAATGAATAACAGGTATCACAAGAAATATTATGAAATTTTTATAAAGCTTAAAAAGTTAAAAACTACTTTATTTCTATATAGATATACTAGAAGCATGGAAAATCATATGAGAATGAGAATATTTCATATACTGCACGGCAAAATGCTTTAATATTATAATACATTATTCTTGAACGTATCGAAAATAATAATTTAGTTTTTTAAAAATATATATAAAGCGGTTTTTTAAAAGATAATAACGTCTCTTATTTTCAAGGTAAGCCTGTACTTTACATGTCGAAGAGTCCAAGTTTGAAGTTTTATATCTTTAAAACGGCACGGGCAATCTTTACAAAATTTTAACCAGTAATGTGTAGCAATATTACAAAGTGATCCCTAAAGTTTGGAACATTTCTGTTGTTGGTCGATTTCCGGACAAAATACCTTAAACTAGGCATATTCTGGGTGAGCAAACTTTCCGTGAGTTTTTGCGATATATCAATGGCTAGATCCAGCGTAAACCTATCTGTATTATCATAAAATATAAAAATAAAAAATGATTTCGTTCAGAAAACAGCTAACATTCTAATAACACTGTTTCCAAAGGGACTCCTTAAAAGAGCTAAAAATGATTTTCGCTAGTTTTTTGCGTGTAAAAACGATTCTTCAGATGTTCATACTCTGTAAATATGCATACGTATTAAAATATTTTTTTTTTTTTCTTTTTTTATATATTATAGTGCTGTACGTCCGACTCCTTCTAAGAGCACTACTCAGGGCACTTAGCACTTGGGAGAGGGAAGGGAAGGGGGATGGGAGGGGGTAGGGGGTGACTAACACTTAAACCTAGACCTAAACCTAACAA
>JAPYYV010004341.1:0-17403 GCA_030522625.1 Copidosoma aretas
TTCGAAATTTCTATTTAGAGCTTCAAAATAAAGCAATAGGGAATAGATAAATAGTATAAAAAAAAGCATATTGTTGAACCCTAACCACTAAATTGATTAGAAAAATAGGAAATAATATTCTGAACCGAAAAACCATTGAAATGACTTTATTTTTACTCTATAACATTTTTATTTTGAATGATAGGTTTCAAAAACGTGACATTCTCTAAAGTTTTTCTTTTTTCTGTATTATCTCTGTTTAAAGCTCCAACAAAAAATTTTGATTTATTTTGTTTAATTCTCAAGTTATTTGGTTTTAAACAGGAAAAAACCCTTTCGTCATCTTATTAGATTTCCGTTATTGCAACCTGTAACTTCGAATTTTGAGGTTATGTTGGAAGCATAAGAATCAATTTCTAGTGCTGAAAGTTAGAAATGTTTGAGGAATAAAAGTGATAGTGTTGTTTTGAAGTAATTTAGGTGATTTTTCGGCTGAAAATACTGTTTTTCCGAGTTTTTACAATAATTTTGAGGTTAGTTTTCAACGGCGTGACATTATATACAGTTTTTCTCCATTCTCTATTATTCCACCTTAAAGCTTCAAAAAGAATTTTCGAATTATCTTCTTTCTTTCTCGAGATATTAGGTTTTAAACATCATAAAACCCATTCGTCTTCTTATAATATTAGATTTCCGACACTGCAACCTGTAATTTCGAATTTTGAGGTTATGTTGAAAGTTTTAAACTTAAATTCTTTGAGTGATTTTTCGGCTAAAAATACTCTTTTTCCGAGTATTCACAATAATTTTGAGGTTAGGTTTCAGCGACGTGACATTCTCTATAGTTTTCCTCCATTCTCTATTATACCTGCTTGAAGCTTCAAAAATAATTTTTGAACTATCTTCTTTCGTTCTCGAGATATTAGGTTTTAAACAGAAAAAAAACCATTTGACCCATAGTGGGCCGCAGCGATCCCAGTGAGTATAGGTATCACTACCAGTTAAGAGTCTCTTCTGCTCTGTTCAGCGACGCTACGGCTTTTTCATTCTCGATGTAATTCACTTTCAATCTCTTCAGACGAATGGAGCTCGAAGCGAGAGGTGTTGTCCTACGTCCAAATTTTTTTCCGTGTACTGAGGACGATGATGCTGGCGGTGGTAGTTGTAGCAGCAGTCATGATGACGGCTGTGTTGGCGATGGTGGTAGCATTGGTGGGTGCTGCAGCAATCGCATATACTCATACTACGATATTATCGGTAGAGGTATATTCATTACTGCCTGCTGATGCTGTCGTAGTTTGCGCTACCAGCACTGGCGTTATTTCCCTATAGATGTGATATTGTACTGCGGTTTTTGCTGCTGCTGTAGTTTCTTCTGGTAGTACAGATGTCGTTTTCCTATGTGCTGAATCATGTACTACGGTTTCTACTGCTATCGTAGCTTTCTTTAGTGGCACGTGCATAATTTTCCTATGGGGTGGATTATGTACCAATGTTGTCGCGGCTGTCGTTGTATTTTCTAGTGGCATGGGTGTCATTTCGGCTGTTTATCTGCCTCAAAAAGCTACAACATAGAATCTGATAATTTGAATATTTATAGTATTAGTGACACGTCTACGATGGAATTTAACAATGAAATCAGTTTTGTTAAAAAAAAGATACGTAAAAAAAAAGATGTACAAAATTTTTTCATAATTTCAGGCAAAAAAATTGTATAAAAATTAAATTAATGTTCCTATTATGTGATGTTGTGGCTTCCACTGCTTCTGGAAGTTTTACACATGTTGATTCAGGTGATATTTGCTTCGGGGATCCTCGTTGTCTTGATCATCTTTACCATCTTCTTACGCTGTAAAAAATATATTAATTGCTATATGCTTTTAGGAATAAAATGGTATAAAAAGATCAAGATGGTTACGAAAGTAAGGTAAAAAATAAAAATAATACAGTTTCCCCACTTTTGCGGCTTTATGCGACCCTTGGGTGCTCCTAATCTCGCTCTTACTCTCCGACCGGCTGCCTCTCTCTCTCCCTTGACTTGTGTACTTCTTAGATAATGTTGGTGCTGGTGCAGGTTTGAGAAATTATTGGAAATTAGATCGGGGAGGCTAGCTTATACAAACCAACTGCAAAGTAGCTAGGAACCAAAAAATACATACAATTTTTAGTCGGTAAATGAGTACAATTTTTTGAAAGTATAGTTATATAGTTTACCCGCATATAGTAGACAAAATGAACTACACATAGCAAAAAAAAAATTCTTATTCCGAAAACGACGAAAATTATAAGAGGTAAAGTGGAGTTCAAAGACGTCAAAAAAATATGTGGAATAGTTTTCAGAAAGAGTCCGTCAGTCTGTGTAAGCCGCCATTTTGAACTGGAAAAGGTACTTTATACCATATTGAACTTGATGTGTTGTGACTACTAATTACAGTCTTATTTTAAATACATCATGATGTAATACATTTAACTTTTTTCAAATAAATAAAGAATCCGTCATTTTATATTTAACACATTCATTACAATTTCACTGACTAAATTACTCTATCTTATGACCATAGCACACTGGATTTAGAAAATTATCGTATTAACTATTTTAAGTTAGCTAAATTTCTTTTTACAGAATGGTGCAACCCTTTTAATTGGGTTGTACTTGGAATTCCCTTTGATTTGATACCCATATCGGGGGGTTGGGGAAATTTTAATAATCCTCCGTTTCATACTGACCCCCATTTTGGATTTACAATTATACGATACACCTTACATTACACTACGTACTGTCATTTACTGTGATTGCAGGTTGTATTATTATTTCAAAGATTTTATGACGAACAAAACCTAAATATAATATGAAATAATGAAAATCATGCATATTTTCGCATGTCCTGGCTGCCATATTGCTGCCGCGATCTTAAATCTGCCAAAATGCTCTGAATTTCAAACTGTTGGTTCTACTAAACTTCAAAAAATTGCGTCATTATGTGTTTGATAAAAATTATAAATTTTTTGCGATTAATAATGGTTTTTTCACATTTTTGGGCAATTTGGGGTATTTTTCTACCCCCTAGTGCTGTATCACAACTTCGGACCAGTTTTCCTTGAATGTACTATCTAGAACCTTCAAAATACGAAAAAAATCGTCAAGATTTGAGTTTTCTGTACGAAGCTATCTTGTTTAGAGGAAACTTTTGCCGTTTGGTCCAACTGTGCGCGATGTATGTTCCATCAACAATAAGTGACTGCATGTTGCCGTTGTCAGCAACAGAAACACTTTCAGAGCTTGATCAAATTGATCAGTATCTGCAAGGCGATGACAAAGACGAAGGTGGCTTGTTTTGGGAAAGATTTGCCACTCATTCTTTATCGCCGTTATTCCTAGATAGATCGTTGCCACTGCCAACACCGGTGAGTCCCACTCCCTTATTTATTAAGAGGATCAATGAGCGGCTCGCAATGGCTGGACGTCAAGCAACGTCGCCTCTGACATCGTCATTATCAACTACACCATCGTCGACGACAGCACCATCAATCAGTCTGTCGATGAGGCCATTGAGCTTGTGCTACCCCTCGCTGCATCGCTACCTGCTGCATGACCGTTAATAATCGATCTTACCATGACACCCTTACCCGTTAAGGACTTTTTGACGTTACGAGCGACATCGCCTGTAGTTGATCCTATGTTGACGTCGACACGTGTTCTCGATTTATCAACTGTCAACCGGACTTAGCAGGCTTTACTGCTGTCACCATTACCACTAATAATGGACCTTACACATTTGCCAACCATCGGTAGGAAGAAATGGAAAAAGAGTAATGTGCATGAGATAAAGAAAAAAGCACGCCAATAATTATTGTTTCAAAATTATTATTCTAGTGAAAACGTGATGGAATAAAATTCTTATTTTCATAAAAAATAATATCAAAAACAAAAACAAAAAGTTTACAAATGATGTACGTCGATTTATTCCTCTTTACGATTTCGCACTTTGTGAAGATTACTTCCTAATTAGACATATATTTTTGAAGACAAAATTAACAAAAAATGTGTGATTCTATATTTATCCCTAAAAATTATATTCCTTTATAGAATTTTTTAACTGAAATTAAAGTGTATATACAAATGCACATGACACAGAAGTGTTTATATATGTATGTCCGCGCTTGGAGAGGTAAAAATTATTGGTTATACCTCACATCCATACTTATCACTTTCTTTTAAAAGCTGCACCGAGGGGGGAAGCTGTGCCCAAAACATCAGGCAGTTCGAATTTTTTCATACCATTCGTCAACTTGAATAAAAATGTACATACATATACGCAATATACAACAGTATTTAAATATCTATGTCCACGCTTGAAGAGGCAAACATTATTGATTCTGTCTCACAGATAACAGTATATAAATAGGGGTCGTATACACACACACACACACACACACACACACACACACACACACACACACACACACATGCTCACACGCACAAGATAACTCCTACTCTTACAGGTTGAATAGAGAGAGGAAGCTGTACCATCAGGCGACTCGTGCAAAGTCGCGGCTATTCAAGTATATTCATACATTTGAAGATCAAACACTGTGAGAGCATAGTTACGTCTGCTCGTGTACGTCACATGCGCACGCGGCACGGTGAGGGTGTGCTGAAATCGGCGTGTGCTGAAATCAGTATAGTATACCTACTTAAATTAATATCCGACAAGTGTATATTACCAATGTATATATAGTCCTACACCTATATACCTACATCGTTGCTCTGTAAGCAGTAGCGTCGTGGCGTGTAATGTTAACGAAGATAGCCAGTAATTTAAAATTAACAGCCACTGATATGTACTATTAATAGCAGCTAGACCCAGGGCTCTGGCTTCGGGTGAGCGTAGTTGGAAGCGTTGCAGTCAGCAATCTCTCTGCACGGAGAGAAAAATTATAGGACTGTCGCGTATGTGCATCTGGAAAAGTTCCACGACAAGCGATCACTAGTATTCACGCTATAAAGTCAATGCTTTGGCCGCATGTACACAATAAGTATACAGCCCCCGCTACAACCACTGAGCAATCGCCTGGAGGCATTGGAATTTCTTTCATTGCCCTTATAAGTTTTGATTGGTATGGGAGTAGGGGTCTCCTACCGCTTTCTAGAAGATAAAGTCAATAAGCAAAAAACCCATTCCTGTATGTGATTTCTCCGTGGCCATAGCGCAAGCTGTATACTTATCGTGTACATATAGCCAGGGCATCGAATGTATTGTGTAAATGCAGGTGCCTGCTCACCACGGATTTTTTCCAGATGCAAATATGCAACTGTCTTATATGTTTTTTCTCTGTGTAATATTCTCTGCTTGCATTCCATTCAATTCTCGCAGTCTTAAAGTGTGTTACTCTCTTGACTGTTTGGTCTCCAAGCCAAGAATGCCGACAGAAGTCCTCACTGTGAAAACGACCGTCATCTATCATATTTGCATGAAACGTATTTCTGAAAATGAATAATTTTTTTGTCACAAAATGCAAAAAAATTTTGTACTGCTTTGTTGACTGGACCGGTAACAAAAAGAGTAAATAAAAATGCCAATCTAAGTTCAGATTATTATGAAACAAACGGGCCCTGGCCCAAAACTGCCCATTACGCTGGATCCTCTAAAAAGTAAGCGTAAATACCTATTTTAAATTTGTTTGTGTAATGGCAATGGCCAATAATTCTTAGGTTATACACTCTGTAGTTGTATAACTATTGTGATAATTTTACTGCATGTAGCAATATACCAAGTGCCAACGATAATTTTGTGGAAGCAAGTTTTTTTTTTCGAAACGGGCTTTTTTCCAGCGAAGTGTTCTTCGGCAAGCTTTAAATTCATGTGTCCTAGTATTTTTAGAATTTTTTATTTTCTAAAAGCGTATTCAACATTATTTTCTATCTGTATAAAGTTTATCATATATATATATTTCATACAAACAAAAACTGAATATGATTTATGTTAAATCCAACTTATATTTATAAAATATTTGTAGTAGTTACAGAAATAATAGAAATATTATAATTTTATTTCAGGACTAACATTATGGTTCATTGGAAATAGTGGATTAAATGGATTCTTCTTCTGTAAGACACCTTTACTTGACATGTTATTATTTGCCGCTCTCATAAGTGCAGTAGACCCTGTTGCAGTTCTTGCAGTTTTTGAAGAAATTCACGTTAACGAAATACTGTACATAGTTGTGTTCGGAGAAAGTCTCCTCAATGATGCAGTTACAGTTGTAAGTACAAAATGTGGGAATCATCGTGTATCTGTAATATATATATCTTAATTGTGTAGTCATAAAATTGAGACGCAGTGTCATAAGTATCATAATACATTACATTTAGAATAACAAAATTTAATTTGGGTTATTTAAAAAAAAATAAGTCCGTGTTGATGGAAAAACAATAGCCTAACAATCATTTATCTCACTTTTTATTTACCATTATGATTAAACATGAATGTAAAACGTTAAGAGATACTACTATTGCTGAACCCAATAAAATACAATTCTTAACAGGGCTCTCCCCTACCCCACTCAATTTGTCATCGTAAAGTCCTCCTTTGACATGCTACAATAATAAATTATTAGATTACGAGATAAAAGTACTTTATTGAGTTCAAAACTACTAATTTTATAAAATTTCGTAACGTTTTATGAGTGCATATTCTTCAATAAAAATGAATTTTAAAAAAAAGGGCATCTACTTGGCTGATTGTTTGATCACAATTTTTCTGAACTTTTTTACTCCTCAAATAATTTCATACAGAGTCCCCCAAAGCAAATTTTTAATAATATTAGACGTTCGATAAGTAAGGAGCGATTGTTTACAAGAAAATGAATTTTTGGCGTCAATATTTGCAAGTAACTAGTTTTTCTGGCATATTTCACAAATTTTAAACAGTACAATATAAACAGGGCAAATCAAATGGATCAGGTAAATTAAATTAAAATATATTGCAATAAATCTATTATAATTTTATGTGTTGGGTTTTGGGAATAATAATAGTTTTTTTGGTACAATGATTATACAGTGATGATCACTTCATCAATTGTTTATTAATAATTAACAATGTTCTAAATGTATGGGTGATATACCACAGCCCTATTTAGGTATTAGATTAAATATAATTTCATCGTAATTACAGTAAATAAAACTATATCTCGGAACAAACTTAGAAAACAACGAACTTATAGTCAACAAAGAAGAATTAACATTTGTTGGCACTTCGTCAGCGTAAAGACGAATGCAATCGGCCGCGAGCCGTGCATTAGGGCTAACCATATGTAGTACGTGGTCAAGAAAGTAGGTATGGATGTTACGTGTTCTACACATGGTTGGCCTCATAGCGCGGCTCGTGGCCGATCACAGTGGTACATTAGCGATACGGCCGAAACGTTGTGAAATTTTAATCAATAATTCATATAGTGACTTTGTGGGTAGAATCACTTTATTAAAAATGAACTTTTTATAAGCATTATTCATTATAAATTTGACAGTTGGTCACTACAAGTCCCATTTGATTTGCTTATACCATGAATCTTGCTGCAACCAGACACAACAAGCTGACCTTGTTATTGCAGTCAAAAAGTACGTGTCAATAACACATAGTTGTCCTTGAAGAGGCTCCTCCGATGTACGATACATATGAGATCATTTTTCAGGTACTTATGCCTACGTTACCTTCAACTCGGCAATATTTAAAGAATACTTAGTGAATCAGAACCAAAAAAATAATATATTTTTCTCAAGCTATCCCGTTTCTGATAGTTTTTTTCATAATTTAATTAGTTAGTAGCGTTTTCAAAAAAAGTTATAACCTCAAAATCATAACATCGGTCTATAAAAGAGTGTTACAAATTTCGAAAATTGAAATTTTTTAAATGCATTTATCTTTTCAAATGTGTATAAAAAGTTTCAGCTTAAAATGTTGAAAGGAAAAGTATTGTGAAGTAATTTCGTCGAAGTGCTGCAGCCCGTGTTTGGAGTTATTTTTGTTTACAAAATCGTTTGTAACACGAAAAAATGGTCCATTACCTTGGAGCCCTTTTGTAGTAATCTATGTAGACTTTCACAAGCTGCAACGCAATATACCGCGTTTTAAGAAGAGACGCTTAAAAGTGTTCATTTTTCATTAAGAACGCGAGAAAATTTTGTGCTTATGAAGAATGATACGGTGAGCCTTAGTATCTCATATTTGTTATTAATAATAAAAAATTCTAACAATTTCTAAGTACAAGCGGCATGTCACATAGCACTGTTGCACGTGCAATTCTGAACAGATATGCACTTCAGAGCTCCAATGAAATATACCATCTGCTCAAGTCATAAACGATTTCGTAAACAGGAAAAAAATCAAAAAACGTGCTGTAGCGCAGCAGAGCACAATTCTATTGTGCTTCTCACATTTTTTCCTTCTAATTTTTGAAACTGAAATGTCGTACACGCATTTTTAAACGGTAAATACATATCGTAGTATTAAAAAAATTTCGATTTTCGAAAATTAGTGATGCACTTCTATTGATCGAATTTGGGACTTTGAAGGTTACAATAATTTCTGAGAATGCCGTCAAACTAATTAAAGATTTGGAAATACTATTAGAAACTAGACCCCCTCAGTAATATCTGTGGATATGTTTTGTCCCTAATTGGCTGAGTATCCTTCAAATATAATTAAGTTAGGTGTAACCTCCTCATAAACACCCAAAAAATGTTCTTACAGGCATGGTGCATCGGTGTAGCCCCCTGTGTGGCTTGCAGCCGATCGCCTTCGACTTCGTGCTGACGAAGCGTGAACAGATGTTAATACTGAATATTGACCTATAAATTATTTGTTGTTTCACTTTGTTCTACTTGTTTACCGTGGTTTCATTTACTGTTATTATTATACGATTGATCTAAATTTTATCACCTAAAGAGGGCTGTAGTAAAGTATCGATACAGCCAAAACGTTGCGAAATTTTAAAGTACAATTGATGCAGTGACCATCAGTGTACGACAATTTTATAGAAAATTACCACTATTCACAGCATCATCTATTATCATAACAGTTATTTTCCTATATACTTGTTTTTAAGTGATAACGAAACGAAATAAAATGTTAATAATTTTCTTACAAATCTTTATAAGTGACTTTAATTATTGCATGCTTATTAAAATCAATATTTGTCATATATATTTTTGAATAATTCAGTATTTTTACGTCCTTCTATTATTTAAATTAATATTTAATTTTCTTTGATTGGCAACATTAGAGATGTGAAATTCTTAATCGAATAATGGAAGTCATAGATGATTAAGTTCATGCTTTACACAATATAACTCCTAAAATAACCTGAGTAATTGTTTAAAATTGATTATTTAACATCGCTTTGCATAATTATCAGGACTAAGCCTTTATAAAATAAGAAAACTGATTGACATATAAAAGATTCTATAAATTTTTACTCAGTCAATACAATTATTAATAATAATATTGACTTACATTATACACTATAACTTCATAACTAACAAGACTTACAATCATCATAAACGACTTTAAATTGTTCCAAAGCATACAGTTTTACATCTCTTAATAACAATGCAACTTACAGTTTTTTTCCGTCAATCTACAATTATTCATTATTTGTTTTTTTTTAAATTGCATTTGATAATATCTGAAAAATTACCCTACTATTCCAAATATAGGCTGTAGGTTAATGGCTCTTCTCTGATTCTTTTCGCTACCAAGCTGGTAGTTGTTAGGAGAAACCAATTTCCTCGGCATTGTGATACAGCATAAGCTCCTACTCTCACGTCACGATAATGGATGGCTTGCTATTGCAGAGGCTCGTACGCCCTTTTCCTACTACCTTATCTAGTTCTCTGATCGAGCAATGTGAGGGCAAGATCTCTCTCTCTCTCTCTCTCTCTCTCTCTCTCTTTCTCTCTGACGTCAGGACACCGTGACATTACACAAGTTATGTACACCTACTCCTAGTATAGCCCTAGCGTGCTACCTCTAATGCCTTCCCCTCTTACTCCAGATCCACCATCAGGATCATCGATCAAGCGATCTTAAGATCAGAAACTTATCCAAATTATCGACCAAGCAGTGGCCTTTTGACCAATAGCTTCTTTCTTATTTGATTTGACGATAACCTGCGCTCGAGGTTCTCTGTTCTACGGTCAAGACGCACTTCTTATCTCCCTGGAAGAATCATGATTCATGCATGCTCTCTTATCATTAAGAGCAGCGTAAGTATTTCTTTTAACGCTAACCTATTATTATCATCGAAATCCCTATATGTTTTCTCTCTTAAACAGATTTTTTTTTAACTAGAGCTTGAGATGTAATATGATCAGCAGATGCAAGCCTCAGTGCGTTGTGATCAACACTTGGTACGAGTAACACGATACCTAATGTTCGTGCCTTATTTCTCAATATATCAGCATAAGGTTTGTATTAGCAAATAGCGAATGTACAAGCATATCAAGTGATGCGCGACGCTGGCTCCATGCACGCTCACTCTCTTAATACCAAAATATAAACTTACACTTGCAGTGGATGTTGCCTCTCTTTATAGAGGGTTTATCCATCCAGTGCAACAACCCCTTCTTCGCTCTTTCATCTTTGACAAGCTTTGGCAATCCCGTCTGCGTAATCTTTTTCTTCTTATGAATAAGCAGAGGTATACATTTTTCTTTGACTCGCAATTTTATCTCTTTTCCTATTACCGTTCCATGTATCTTATTCTTCTCCTAGTTTATCTCTTTGTTCTTCATTTATTTCATCATACCTATGAGGTAATGTGTCAGTAGTATCGGAGAAAATACACCAAGTATCGTCATGGGTGCTGAAAGCTATTTTGTTTTGTTTCTAAGTACAAATATTACGTAAGCAACGTCTAAAATCTGTTTGCACTCGACCAATGCTTTTATCCTGGTCACGTAAGCACTTAACATAATCTGTAAATTCAATAGTAGCTTTTACATAATTAGTTTTAAAATCTTGTTTTTTCACATTTCGGTTTTGTACGACAATTTTGTACATTTTACTTCTTAATCCTGCAAATTTCGTTACAATATTTCAATTGCAGTTATCGTTTATGACCCCCTCAAATATTTTGTTTTTTTTTAGGCATTTTATATTTATTATTCTCTGCGTATTAAGATGTATCGAAATCTTTAATGTCTGCTTTCATTATTTTATACATATTTTGATTTCAAATTTCGTACACTAAACTGTCCGTATTAGTTTGTAACAGTTTGCACTTATTTTTCAATTTCAAGAGCATGTACAATCATATTTGAATCAGTACACAAGCCTATTGGACAAATTCAACACGCTTAGCCCAATATAAATAGGCTTTTTTATCATTACTTCTGTTCGTTGTAGTAGGAGTAACAAAATTTTCATAAAAATGATTTAGCTGTAAAAACTAGACTTAGCAATGTATGCTGGCGTACCATGGTGCCAGGCCCAACGATTCAGATGCTTGACATTTATGCTTTTCAGTTTATTTTTATTTGTTTTTCCAAAAATGGCATTGCTAAAGAGTTTAAAAAGCCTTATTTTAAGATCGTTCGCAGCTTTTGCATGAAGCCCCTCTTGAGTCCTTGATGGCTAAATGGTTGGCGTGATGGCAGCCTAGCCTGACAAACTCGAGGCAAAACGGCTTTGATACTTGTCAAAAATTTTCCAGGAATTTCGATTCTCAATTTTTTTTGTCGGGAGAAGTACCAGTGGTGCCAAAACACTTCTTTATGACTCTAGCAGACTTAATGCAGTTTTTCCTAATCATGCCTGAACCTTAGAGCTATTCTCCCCTGGGGAGGTTGTCAGCACACCCTGGTCAGCAGGCCCCCACTGATTGCGGCTATATTAGTCATTTCCCGTTCTTACGGGGATGTCAGAGGCTCGTCATCTTGGTGAATAGATCGCCTGAACGGGATGTTTTTTCTCCCTTTTTATTTGTCCTAGATGCTGTTTTAACACCTTAATATGTTAAGTTTCGCCTCGATGCGGTAAAGTATCTCCTAGTCGGTCATCGAACTTCGTCGTCAATATGTCATCTCTGCACTATTTCTCTGCTTCTACATTTCCATTCCTGTCTCAACACCCGTATCTTAGAGTAATAGTCCAACAGCTGGCTCCCTTTATTTCAGGTAAGATGGTTGTAGTCGATAGGTAACTGACAATCTTCAAATATCATTATGTAATTGTATTATATGCCAAGGTGAATCCGATAATCCGTCACTACCTCCCGCAGTAGCTTTGTCTACGCAGAAAGTCTTCAGAAGATTTTAACCTTACCACTATCAAAAAAAATCTTTTGCTGGCTCTTTATTATTAACATAAATATATTTTTCTTTAGCCATACACTTTGCCAGAATTTCAGGGCACGGTGGATTTTTGTTAACCGTAATGCATGATTTCTAGCTTTTTATATGGTAATAGAGAAAAAACATGTACTTATTACTTAATGTTCTTATTAGTTTCACTTGCTTTGATTCTAGATCTAAAGTATGCTCTAAACGAAATAGTGAGTCTCTGTGTTACTTGTGGGCTCCTCGGAATATTCCAAATCCACCCATGAATTCTTTTATTAAACACTTTTACTACCGATGTTCTAAAAGTCATCGAGCTGTTCTTTGATGTTTTGACCCTACTAAAATCCACCATGAGTGAGTTGTAAAGTTATAGGCCATCTATGTAAACTATTCAGATCAAAATAGGCTACTTATTTTTCAACATTAGCCATTCTGTAATTTTCGACGTACTGATTATTTGCTTCGGTATATCTGTTACAGTACTGGCTAATCCAGCTTTGTATGCATTCTATAAATCTACACAAGCTGTTTTTATGATAGGAGCAAGGACTTTGAAGTATTAAATATTATTTATTATGTAATATTTACCTACATTTCCTGCTATATTTATAATTGGGCGCTAATTCTAGCCTGAATCTCGATCTTATAACTTTTTAATAATTGTTTCAATGGGCTTTCGAACATTTGTTTTGAACTGTTGTATGAAAAACGCCTTTTGAATACTTTTGAAATAATAAAATTTAACAGTCTCTGAATCGTTTTTTACCATGGCTAACTCTACTGCCGATAGACCATTAATTTTAAGAGCATGCTGCTCATTGAGAATTTTTCACAATTTTAGAATAAATTTTCTTTTTGCAGACTCAAGGAATTTTACTACATCTAAGTTCCCACTTTTCTCCATAACACCAGCTTGCCTGCAGTTTTTTAATGCACTACTAAAATTCCCCCATGTCACAGCCATATCATTTTTAGAATTCTCTTATGCAGCTGCTAGCCCTGATATCCTTGCACTTGTACCTTTTTACAGAATGCTGCTAAAAACGTTGATAAAAGGCTCTGAACAAAGAACAACTTCTACTCAATGTATAATGAGAATTTCGTCGCTTGCAAGTAGACAAAAATCCTTTTTAGCACTGTTTACTATAATAGATTATATCTCGAACACTATATGTATTCTTACCGCTCAACAAACGCTCATGTTCTAGTCGTACAATGTCACAGAAATCACGTAACGCTTCACAGCGTCGGTGTTAGCATTATTCTCGTGGAACTGCTTTATAATGCTCACGGTTCATGTTACCGTACTAAAATAAATCATTTGCGACTTGTGTATTTCTTTCACACTGGTATGAAATATAAAGAGATCCCATATCAGCGTTCAAGGCTTCAAGACCATACACAATAAATTTATTTTCAAAGAAGTAGTTATCATACCTCTACAAGAAAAATGCTACAATATATTTTTAGACAGAGTTTTGTCAAAGGACACGTGTTAAAATCGTTCGGCTGGAATGCAACTATCACGGTCCACGTTAGAAATCGGGAGAAATTCCCTACGAGAACTTATGTTTCGCAACTTTTTAATCTATTTTATTAATAAAGAGAATGATGTCATTTAAGTAAAAGGTCTTGAATAAATAAAATGGCTTCAATCAATGCTATTGAACAGATATATCACAAGAATAAAATATAATTTACTACGCAAAGGAAAGTAAATATATACTTATAGATATATTGAGGATGTTGAAGAATGTACGTTTTCGATAAAAGTAGGTATAGATGATGGTAAATGTACAAATCATACATTTAATTCTGCGCCTTGTGCTGTTAAAAATACGATAGCTGAGAAAAAATTTCTGATTTATAATTATTATAATCATTAATTTGTATGAAAATCGCATCTTTAAAGCGGTAATAATCAGAAAATGTATAGTTGCCCACAATAAAGAAAAGATTCTTGGTTACCTGAAATAATACTATTAAAAGATATTATCATATTTTTCTTCAGTTGTAATATTTAAAAGTAAATATCTATGCGCCAAAGGGTTTTTTTATTCCTCAAAACATCCTTTAAATAATGGTTTTGAACAATTTCTTAATTTATTTCAGGAGTAATATTGTGCTAAGCATAAGATAACAGACGTGAAACTTATATTTTTTGACCACAATTAAATATTTTAAAATTTTTCAGACAATTAAAGATGCAATAAATTATTTGAATAATAGTACTACATGAAAATACATATAAACCTGGAAGTTAAGTACATCTATGTTCAATATTTTAATATATTCTTGTTCTGTTTTCTATTGTATACAACTATATAAAAAGTAACGGTTCTTCTTTGCAAGACACAATGTTTTTCATGAGTCTGTCGCAACATATTTTAATTGTATTTTTCTGGTTTGTATAACTCGTCAAATTTTGTAACTCATTATTAACTATTGGTCATGGATCTCAAAAACCAGTTTTTTGCAAATGTTCACTACCAACACTCATACTTATACAAACAATTGCACTTCTCGTTATACGTTGAATATTTATGAAAAATTTTTCGGTTACTACATCAGAAATTATTCGAGGAGTGAAAAAAGGTTTGAAAAATCGAATTCCAACAAAAATTAATAAAGATGCTCATTTTGCCTAAGTTCTTTTATAATACAGAATGTAAACTCATATAATGTTTTAAAATTTTCCAAAGCAGTGTGCTTCTAACTTAAGAAGGAGCACCCATTTCTTACTTTAATGTCTTACTACCGTAGCATGTTACAGTGAACTTTACTTATATTACAAATTGTGTACAGTAGAGGAAAGTATCTTTTAATGTTTTAATTTTATATATTTATATTTTAAGACTTTTGTACTAGAGAGCAATTTTTATTACATATTGTGAGGATTAAAATTAAAACATAAATTATTAGTGGAATACTTTTCTCAAAAATCAAGTACTGCACTAGAAGTCCTTAGAGAGTCATGACAGGCTGGTGCTCGAGCGCGCAGAAGGCAAAGCATCACTAATATACATATTATGTATGAAATATCCATATTGTATTTGAGTTTGAATCATCGTGTTAGTATAAATAAAGGGAGATTTGTGTTTTTTTTAGCATAATTCTTGTTTTTTTTTTGTAATATATATAATTTTGACGAAAATCAGCTTATTTCTTTAGATTTACATCACTACTACAACAAAAAATACTGACTATGCTAAAGTCTGTTTTAAATACAATTTTATTAAATTTAAAATCATATAAATCACAAGTATTAAAGTAGTGAATAGTTCATTAGTAAAAGGAGAAAAAAAGATTGTTAAGGTTATGTATATTTTAACATGAAAACGATAAAAATAATTGTGCTCTAAAAATGACTGTTTTGCAACTGGCATTTCAAAAATAGCAGTCCTTTATGCTAATTAAGTTTAAATAAAAAATGAGTCCTTCAGATCTATTAGTAAACTATTAAGCTTTAGATGTAAAATCAAATTTTATTTTCACTTATTTTACTGTGTGTCTAAATTTCCAATACATGATGATAATTTAGTTGTCTCCTTAAAAGACTGTGAAAAATGTCCAAAGTCTAAGTGGTTTCATTATAAAAAAAATACGGTACAATGATTAGTTTTTTTTAAATATCATCTATACGTGTCTTACCTCATTTTCAGGCACGACTGATTCACGGGAGTGCCTTATTTATATTTCGTTTTGTGTTCATTCAGTATTGTGCATTACGCTTGAAATACCTTAGTCTGTGTACCATTCATCGTAATTCGTTGCATGATTGCAGACAAGCTTTGACACAAAGTAGAGAAGTTGTCGAGCAATTAATAAAGATCAAATGATACCATAAAAACAATTGTAATGGCCTGATGAAGTAAAAAAAAGGCGGTGGATCATGAATTAGTGATTCCAGCTACCAACGTAACTGAAATTTGTTTTCCGAAGGATGTTCATTCAATCCATGGTTTTAGAATATGTTGTTATGACAGTGTTTATAATCATACAAATTGGTTACTTATGAGATTAGTTTTTTGTTGGACTTACGAGCCAGAGGCCACACTTACAAGTGTAAGTATTGTTTAGGACAGGTTTATTAATATATATACGGTTTCAGGTAAAATTTATTTACAATAAATTTGTGGTTTTTTTTAAGAGATAAGTGGTAAAAACTCCTTGTCATTGAATTATTCTTCAATGCAAGATTTATTGGTGCCCTTAATTTCGATTAATACATTTTTCTTAAAAAATTTTGACATAATAAATATGTCAATTGTTTAAAATTTGAGGGGATAAAAAAGCAATTATTAAATTTAAATTTCGTGCCTACAGCCTCTGTTGGTAACTATACGATTTTTATTGTTTTATTTCAAAATGGATGAAAAATAAGCAAAATTCAACATGGCATGCAAAAGATACCAGCATTTTCCATTACTCTACAAAGTTTGGAGTTGATATATATAAACGACAACTTAAAAAATTCTGACTTCGACGATTTTTTTGTTTTGATGCCAAAATCAATAAACTTGTCTTTTACGTATCAAGTCCAAACCTAGTACAGCGATGAATAACGTTATCATCTTATATAGGTGATCTTGGGTTTGGCTGGTTGTGCATCGGTTTTTAAATAAACACCAAAAAATGGTTAATTACCGATAGAAGCTGATGTCACAAAATTCTAATTTGGAATCTTCTTGTCCATCCCCTTCATTACAGTTAGTTAGTGCTAATAGTTGAGAGGGGAGAAAAAGGAATGGTTCTTTAATGCATCTGTATGTACATATATATATATATATATCTTCCTATATTATATAGTTGTATGAACAAAAAAGAGTTCCAGCCCCCCCCGCTCCCCCCCGCTCCCCCTCAGCTCCCCTCCGGCTCCCCACGGATCCCCCTCAAATCACGTAGTTATTCGTTCATTTTTACGTGATTTTTAACCCCATTTTTTGGGGGTTATCTCCCCCCGCTCCCCCTGCTCCCCCTCAGCTCCCCCGGCTCTCCCTCCACCTCCCCCTCCACCTCCCCGTCGCCTCCCCCTCAGCTCCCCCCCATCACCTATTCCACAATACACACACACAAAACTTAAT
>JAPYYV010004342.1:0-26966 GCA_030522625.1 Copidosoma aretas
ATAACAGCATGAATCGCTATTTTTTGAGGTTATGTCTGCAAGAATAGACTTAAAATCGTCAAGTTACATCAAAATAATTATCATCAAAAGACACAAAATCAAAAACATACTGCAACACCTACTAATTCAATCATTTCATTATAAATTATATCTTTGAATCAACAATTTTTGAAAAATTCTGTTTCCTTCGAGTTTTCTAACCTGAAAAAAAAATGTTAGCTTTCTTTATAGTTTTCCTATATTCTAGAACTTATCGACTTTATTTTCCAAAAATAATCATTGCAATATCATTAATCTGACAGGAGCTATATATTTTGAACGAGAAAAAGCCAAAAAGACACACTGTGTGGCGCTGCCATGCCACTTTATAACTCAATTATAATGAATGAAAACTTGAATGTGTATTTTTAATAAATTATGAGGCCTACAGTCAGGACAGCTTTTTACTCGCTGCCTTTATTAGCTATGAAAATCAATCAAACTCTCTATAAGTACGTTGGTTATTTCCAATAAATCTTTTTTTTTCTTGTTTAACTACATGTGTAGTCCCTCTGGCTAAGGACACGGGCTACGAACGAAAATTGCGCAAACAGCTTCTTGTGCCGTGCCAAGTTTTCGCAACTGCAGCATTACCGACTGCTGCTGCTACCATCGGCCAACACGGCCATCGTCCGTCCAGTCACCTCTGTGTGGCGTACTAGCCTTCTGGCCCGCCTCAATATTCCACGGTCAACGCTTAAGTCAAGCGTATACATGCCAAATCAGCAGCTACCGCTGCTTGTAACTTAGCGTCAAGTAAAGCCTTACATTTATTCTCGTATAATCGTCGAGTCGTCATTTTTCGACCTTAATTTCACCCAGGGCGTATTCCAAGGATATTGGACAACTGCGCAGTATGTATATATAGATATATATACACTGTATTTTCTGTACGTTATATTTTCTTCTTATACTCTAAATCACAATATTCAATGCAAACAAATGATACTCTACTTGGCAACATTAGCAATTAGTGCAAATAAATATTTAAGTTTATACCTTAAAAAAGAAAACCAAAACGCTAAACAATTAACTTATGATGAAAATATTGTCTTATATTACATTCCACCAAAATTATTTTTCTTCTCTTGAAAAGTTACTACTGTTGGCTAGTCAGTAAGTTTAAATGATTGTTAAATAATAGTAAAAATACGACTATCAGTTGTTCACTATACAAAACATATAGCCTAGCTTACACAGCCTTCAGTTTTTGGAACGTACAGTTAGCCTACATCTTTGGAATTGAGGTACTCATGAAAATAAATTATTCTAAATAATTAAATCGTTTAAAACTTTTTAATTTTTGTGGGGGTGACGTTTTCGTTAATTGATTTAATTGCTTATCAAAACTTTTAACAACTAATAACGATAAAGGAGACTTTATTTACAATCAAAATCCAAATTAGTTGTTTTTTTTTATAATTAAGTTGCATTACGATTCTTATTCATTTAGTATTTAATCCTTATTTTTTGAGTGGGTTGTGAACATTTTTTTAACTGCGCAAGACCACATTTGCAACTGCGCATTCTAGCTTTTCAACTGCGCAAACTGTGATCAACTGCGCCTTAGAATACGCCCTGATTTCACCTCAAGATAGGATTGACAGTACTGAGCCCATACTCCTGAATAGTACCACAATATAGCCTAGTAGAGCCCTGAAGATACTGGGAGGCACGCTGGACAGTACACTCACTTGGCGGCCCTATTCCGTTGTGGTTTCCAACAGGTGTCTCAGAATGTTATCTAGTTCAAGAAGTCATCCAGAGTGCCTCTCCCATGACGTCAGACTAACAGCTGTAAAATTATGTGTGTTCTGCCACCTGGACTACTGCAGCATTCTTCTTTATGGTCTTAGTGGCGAGATGACTCATAAGCTCTTGCTTTGCAAGAACGCAACCCTGCGCTTTGTGGAACTTAATCGCAAGTTTGACCACATAACTCCTAGCTATAAAGTACTTGGTATACTCTCTTTTATAAGCAAAATACGTTACATGATGTTAAACCTGATGGCCACAGTACTGCGGCACGGGACACTAAACTACCTCATAATTGCTTTCAGTTGTAAGCCGGAAGATGCCAGGGAGACCAGAAGGCAAGAACTCAAGCTGATGATGCCATTTAATTGCTTGGATATATATCACGATTCCTTTGTGGTAGCTGCGGTTAGGGCTTAGAATAAATTGCGACTCCCGATTCGGAGAGCACTTCGATAAAAGGATTCCTTCAACAGTCGACTGTATCAGCACTTCAAAGCGTTGGATTCCCGCCTCGCTGTTTGCAGATTTCTGAAGCCTCGAACACTCGTGGCAACCTGCACAACTGATTCCAGAGCACTCGTGTTATTCAAAACTTAATCTTCCATTGCTTCATAATCTTGTTTTTATTTTGTTTTATTTTATTTTATTTTATTTTACTAAGATGTACATTTAGAAATTTGAGAGTAGAATCTATACATCAAACATTAATTACGAAATCGTTCACCTTGATTTATTTTAAGCGATGTGATCCACCTATTAGCGCGTAGGTGCCTGCGTGCACCCTAAGCTTAGGGCCCCCCCAGTGGCCTTGTACAGTTTAGCTACCATGGGCCTAGAGTCCTTAGCTTATTGAATAAACATCAAACTACAAACCTGAAATTTCACCACCGCCATCCTAAACTCGGAATAGCTTGCGCAGACATCCTAAATATATACAAATAAGGAAAATTTACACTGATTCCATAAAAAAACAAAACATTTTTTTCATCTATTGGGCGGAAGTTTGTAATTCCACGATTAGGTAAGGCTAGAAGAAGATAAACTACAAACTTTTACCCAAGGGATGGAAAAAAACAGTATTTCTTACATAGAGGAGGAACAGAACGCCCTTACGAGCATGACTGTGACGCCCTCTCGGCTTCGTCTCAAGACATTATATTACCTTCATGCAGAAGTTCCGTTTCCCCTTCTTGTAAGAAAATCTGCTATTAATGAATGCGTGATAACTACATAGAAATTGTTATTTTATTTGTATATACGAAAGAACGAAAATCTTCTTCAAAGTGGAACAATTTTATATTATTTCAATTACCTTCTAAAGACCTTTTACTTCATATTTTCTGTTAATATCTTATCCCACAAAAATCTTTAAAAAGGTACATCTTTGGCAAGTAGTGACTTTTCGTTAACTTTTTACCTACATGTAGCTTCTAAGCCGTTACTGGGTTCATGATTATTTATGGAATAATTTTCAAATTATAATAGCAGTTTATTTCATGGCACATTTAACTGGAAATGGTCTTCGAAAATTACAAGATGTATACTTGGTCTACCCAATAGATTGTTCAAATTTTTTCATGATTACCATTTCGTCATATTGTTTGTACAGTAAGTTACGATAAACACTTTACTATTTATTCATGACTCATCAAAAAATATAATCTTAAATAACTTTTTGTGTGTAATTGATTCAATTTAAAAAAATTATTCTTGAAAAAGTTATGAATCACATCTAAAAGTTACAAGACGTTTAATTGGTCAACCCATCGACATTTGTGTGGTAACTAAATGTATACCAAAAATATATAACTAGATAAAAAGGCACTACAATACATTTTTTAAGATCTTTTTTCTTAGACGTATATTAAATTTAATAAAGTCATATGAATCGTCTTTAAAAATTACAAGATGTATAACTAGTCGACCCATCAATGTTTGTTGTGGTGAGTAGATGTATACCTAATAAGGTATATTACTTTATTAAATTTAATATATATATATACTTTATTAAATTTAAAAGATCTTTAAAAATGTATTGTAGTGCCTTTTTTTCTATTTTAAATACACTTGTCAGTTTATTCATAGATTTTACAACTTTTTTTTCTGTAATTCCAGTTAAATTTTTTTTTTTTTTTTGGTTTGATGAAGGAAAAGTACCTATTAATGAAGCCTGTCTTTCATATGCATTTTTGATGAAATTACTGTACTCACAACATCTTTTAACAAGTAAGTATAAGAGAAAAAATATCTCTGCAAAGTATGAGTACTGATCTTTGGTATGGAAAAAAAAAAATCTGTTATACTCGCTTATGTGTGAAAAAAAATTTACTGATGCACTACTTGAAACATGTAACAATCAATCGCTTACGTTCGTAGATGACTGTTGTATACAATGGTAATAATAGTCGTGTTTACTGGTTTTACCTAATTAAGTAGAACTCAGCAGTACTTTCAATCCATGACAAGAGGTCCCTAGAATACGTCCAACCACAATTTTTTTAATTCAAACAAAATAATTATTAAAAAATAGATGTTTCTTAATACGTGCATTACTGTAACCCCATGTCTCATTTATGAAACAGCTGTGTTCAGTGTTTCATGTGTTCAAATCGCCGCCAGTGACTGTACGTTTTATGAAGTGAGGGTGCTCAATTATAAAGAAGATCAGCTTGAATTAGTTATTAGCAACTATTAGCAAATAAAGTAAGTGTTTTTGTATCAATAATGTTAGTAGTATAGTCGCGGTGCACAGTAGGCAAAAATGCCTTTTTTGTGTCGAAATAAAATAGCGGCCGCTGTGGTAAACCGATCAAGATGACTCTTTTTGGAGCTTGAAGCTCAAACACCCCAGAATATAGGAAAAGTGGTCCGAGGTGAAAAAAAAACTTTTTGAGGTTGAAAACTACCCCTAAATGCACTCCTAATCACTATGTCTTTATAAAATCCTTATTATTCAATCAGACAAACGACACATTTTTTACAAAAAACTATGTACGTATAGATTTTTTGGGTCGCTAATCACGAAGATGACGTCAGAATTTCAAAATTCAAAATGGCGGATCCAATATGGCGGCCGACGATGTCAAAACGATTTAAAAATGTACGATAATTTAGCCATCGAGGTTTTTTAGGTCGCTGATCACGAATCAGGTATCTAAATGACGTAATTAAAAATGGCTGATCCAATATGGCAGCCGAAAGAGTCAAAACGCTTTAAAAATTTACGAAAATTTGGCCATACAGGTTTTTTAGATCACTAAACACGAATCTGGTATCAAAATTACATAATTCAAATTGGCAGATCCAACATGGTGGCCAAAAAATTGAAACTTATTATAAACTAACAAGATCTCATCTATAGGAGTTTTTTAGGTCGCTGAACACGCATCTGGCATCAGAATTGCATTATAATTATAAAATTTAATATAGTGTATTTCACATGGCGTCCGAAAAAGTGGAAACCTGCTCAAAACCAACAAAATATCAGCCCTTGTGGTTTCTTAGTTTACTGAACACGAATTTGGTATAATTACAGAATTGCGTCATAATTACAAAATTCAAAATAGCGGATCCAATACGGCAGCCAAAAAAGAACAAACTTGTCAAAAAGTAAGAAAATCTTAGCCTTATAGATTTTTTTAGATCCTAAAACACAAATCTAGCATCAGAATTACAAAATTTCAATCAGCCGATTTAACATGGCGGCGAAAAAAGATAAAATTCGTAAAAGATTTTCGTAAAATTGGGTACAACGGTTTCTTCTGTCGCTGACCACAAATCTGACATTACAATTACAATATAGACAACGGCAGATACCGTATCGTGGTGAAAAAAAATTGAAAGAGGTTTTAAATGTAAAGAAATGTATCATTAAGAGTCTTTGTGGTCGCCGAACACACATCTAGGAGATCACTCATGAATTTGAAAATAGAGGACTGGTTAAAAGATTAATACATTTATAAAAGTCCATTGTACGTCCATATAATAATCGAATAAAAAAACTTTTTATTAAATTTTGTACACAACTTGCAACTTTATGGCGAGCCCATAATGGCATGCATTAACTGTTGTATGGTGATAGGGTTTGCATTGTTGCTTTTGAGGAATGACTGCTTAACAGGAGTTAAAAGACAAGTAAAAAAAATTGTATAAAAATTATATTATAAAATCGTTATTTTTTTTGGACAACTGATGGTAGGTATTCATAAACCAATAAAATTGACTCGAGTTACATGAAAACTGCTGAAAAGCTTTCTGAGATATGAATAATTATACACATATGTGCTCTTACACCTATCTTTATTCTATATCTTAATAAAATAACTTGTATTTAAAACAATTTTCGTCTTATGCTTCTACATTTAATATACTACAGAGACAATAACAAGGTAAATTTTTTTCCAAAAAATTGATTTCGAGAAACAATAAAATTTGTACAAAAATTTAATTCAAAATCATCAAGATTAATATGAAAAAGAATATTGATATCGAAAATTTTTAATCCAGTGCACATTGCTATCTGAATATGAAAAACATTTGCCATAAATGGTTGAAATCAGTCGTAGATTTTTTAAGATGTTACTGATTATATATGCACACACAACCTCCCCAACGCACATACACACACACATGACACATACACACAAGCACACACACATACACGTTTTTGCCAGAGTACTCTTAATTTGCTATAATAACCGTACCAAGAATGCCTTATCTCAAAATGTTATTTGCGCACTGCTTTTCTCACTTTGTAACGAAAAATTATGTTTGATACCTGTACTATTTGTAAAGTGTGTTTGTGCACTCACTTAGTTGGTGCGCAAAAGTACTTTGCAAATCTCACTTGTCTTGAAAAAAACTATTTTTGTCAATCGCAAAGCTTCTTTTATTTTAATCTTTCTATATTATTAAATCACGTAATGGACTCTATATAATTTTGTATTAATATATTGATAATGATATGAAATTCTCTACTTTTTCATCAAACATTAATTTTTCAGATTCGTGTTCAGAGACCTCAAAAATTTTTATCGATAGAGTTTTAACATTTTAACTTTTTTTTTTTGTTTAACCACGATATAGTTTCCGCTATTTTCAATGCAAATATTATACCAAATTCGTGTTCAGTAACCTAAGAGACCACCAGGGCTGATGTTTTGTTGGTTTTGAGCAGGTTTTAACTTTTTTGGACGCCATGTAGAATACGCTATTTTAAATTTTACAATTATAATGCAATTCTGATGCCAGATGCGTGTTCAGCGACCTACAAAACCCCTATATCTGAGATCTTGTTAGTTTTTAATAAATTTCAATTTTTTGGCCGCCATGTTGGATCTATTTTTAATTATGTAATTCTGATACAAGATTCGTGTTCAGTGACCTAAAAAGCCTGTAAGGCCAAATTTTCGTAAATTTTCAAAGCGTTTTGACTTTTTCGGCCGCCATATTGGATCCGCCATTTTGAATTTCGTCATTTACATACCAGATTCGTGATCAGCGACCTAAAAACCTCGATGGCCAAATTTTCGTACATTTTTAAATCGTTTTGACGTCTTCAGCCGCCATATTAGATCCGCCATTTTGAATTTTGAAATTCTGACGTCATCTTCGTGATCAGCAACCCAAAAAATTTATACGTACATAATTTTTTGTAAAAAATGTGTGTTTGTCTGAGTGTATAATAATGATATTATAAAGATATAGTGATTAGGAGTACATTAAGGGGTAGTTTTCAGCCTCAAAATTTTTTTTTCTCACTTTGTACCACGTTTTCTATATTCTGGGGTGTTTGAGCTTCAAGCTCCAAAAAGAATCATCTTGATCGGCTTACCACAGCGGCCGCTATTTTATTTCGACACAAAAAAAGGCATTTTTGCCTACTGTGCGGCGTTTGAATTCAGTTTTGATCTTCATAAAAATTTTGTTCTGAGTCAAGCTGTACTTTGATGTTTACAATGACATATTTTCAAACCTGAAAACTTGTGTATTTAGACTATGCGAGGTTTACTAAAATATTAAGCACTTTCGCAATGTTTAATTTTTTCATTATTGTTTCCTTGTAGGGTAAAAGCAAGTGAATCATGGCAAAATCCAACAAAAAATACGAGATATAACAGAAGGCAAAAGAAAAAAAAAAAAAAAGAAAAAGTTAGCTCAAAAAAAAAAGACAAAAAAAAAAGTCCAAGAAAAAGAATGAAGAACTAAAAAATAAAAAAAAAAAAAAAAAAAAAAAAAAAAAAAAAAAAAAAAAAAAAAAAAAAGAAAAAGTTAGCTCAAAATAGAATGTCAAGAAAAAGTGTCCAAGAACAAGATTGAGGAGCTAAAAGTAAAAAGAAAACTATATTCCTCAGAAATGTTGAAATAAAGCTTTAGATGCAGCAAAAAAATGAAATCATTAAGAAAAGTCTCAAAAAGCTTTGAGATTCCAATTAGTGCAATTTACAGAAAAGTAAAAAGACATATATGAGTGAGGAGAGTGGACGATGGACTGTTTTTAGCAGCAGTCTTGAAAAAGACATAGTCTCATGGATAAAGTATGGAGCTTACATTGGAAGGATCGTGATCAAACCTCAGGTACTTCATGCTATTCAATCATATACCAAGATTTTTAAGTTGAAAACCCCCTCCGAAAAGAAATCCTGGAGTATCGATACGTACTCTACAAAATTTGTCTGCTAGTCGAGGGGTTGTCCAGAAATATCTGTAGGATTGGTTTTCAGAAATCAGATCTTATTTAGAAAAACGTAATGTACTTAACATCGATGACTCCAGAATTATCAACTACGATGAGAGTAGTATAGTTAGTAAGTAATAACCCCCCCTTACGCCCCCTACACGTTTTTTACATAATTAAAATTAAGGTAAAAATAAACAAAAATATGCTGATTTTTAATGATTTTCTATAGTAAGTGACCCAACACGCCGCCCACGCCCCCCTTTACCCCTCCACGACACTCCGCCTTTTTCTGATTGCCCCCTCACAACCACTCTACAGCACCCCCACAGATCCCCCACGCCCACCAGCATTATAAGGTAAAAATATGTGGTTTTTTACGTTAAATAATATTGTTTCATTGTTTCTTTCAATACGAAATAAAAATAAAATATCACTTAAACACCTACAACCAAAATTACCAAATAGACTCTCCCGCTAACACTGTTTGTTGATTAATAATTTATTCAGTTATTCAGAATGTGAACAGATTAGTCTATTAGGTGTCGGAATTACATACATAGGATAATTACACATTATTACAGGAATTTGACAGAGCAACCGACTCATGGAGATGGTGGGAAGAAAACCAGGCATCTGCAGATAATCATAACGTTGTAGTCCAAAAAACTATAACTAAAATGTTATTGGCTAAGGATTCCCAATCAGGAACAATGTTATTTTCATACAAAATATGATTAGCACTATTTTTCTGTGTATTATAGTTACTACATAGGTGTATTATAATTTCGATCATGATGTAAATAGCCAAGGTTTGCTGGATAGCACATGCTTTTGACAATGGAGAAAACCAATTAGATTTTATGGCAAGTAAGCTTCATATTTGTCTAACAAACAATATGTGTTTTATTACAATGTTTTACGACTACATCTAAAAATAACCAACTTTGTGTTACTACGGCGGAAAACAAAAAACGTGACTAAAAGTTAGACCGCAGATAAAACATATGTATAATGAAAACGTACACTTCAGCCTAATACTTATTTTGAATAAATTAATATCCACGCACCTTAAATCAAATCACCAAATTAACTTGCCCGTATACCAGTGTTCATTAATGAATAATTTATCTACTAATTAAAAATAATTTCAAAGGAAATCATAAATATGAATCTGTAGCTCCATTAACCGAATAACCTAATATACTTTAACCGAATAACCCAATATACTTTAACCTAATATTCGAAAAGAATACAAATAATTAAAGTTGAAACTATTTATTGTTTTTAATGATTGTGTTATCAGAAGAGTGGGGATATTATTATTATTATTATTATTATTATTTCAGAAGTGATTGGAGGATCGTATATTTTTAGTCAGTCTAGAAGAAAGCGGCATACATGTAGGAACATTTTTTGAAAAAAACTTGGGCACCTATGTTTCAAGTTATACTTTTTCGGCACACAACATATGTAGATGTGGCTGATTTCTCCCCTAGATATGTTGATGTGTTTGATTCCGCCGAAATTTGTTCGTTAATGATCCCAGCTCAAATTTTGAAATAAAAAGACGCAATAAAAATCACATAATTCATCCATAGAACCTCATATTCATAAACCAATGATAGAAAAAGATAAAATGTATAAAAACTTTGCTAAACAAAATTTTGAAAAAAGTGTAAAAATTGAGAAAATAGCTTTGTATGTATTTAAAAATCGACAAATTAATAAAATGAAAGAAACATTGATTATTCTATAGAAAATTTGCAACTGAAATACATTCTTAAAGTTTTGAAAAACTTATTGAATTAATTGTTTGATAGTTTATTAATATAAATTAACAAATACTTAAACAAATTTATGAATAAACAGTAATTCAATATTTAAATTAAAAGTTGGTTACAAACTGATATATAGAAGGTTGTGATGGATAGCTTACTTACAGAGGTAGCTCGTAGTTAAGTCGACACGGTACACGGCTCGTATACACGAGGTAGCGAGTCTAAATCCGGTGGAAAAAGGTTTTTTTTTCTAGAAATCGAAAATCCACTTATGTTACATATTTTTGAATGGGGAAAAACTAGAAATTATTGATTTACTTACCTGCATAACGCTCATATAGGAGTTTAACTTCAATTAAATTATTTTATGCATGGAAGGATGCCATCAATGGTTATCTTATATAATCCCAGAGTTATTATGAAAAATTTGTGGGTCGGCTCGCGGAGTGGGGCGAAGCCCTACTAGTACATATATATATATATACTGATGTTTGAAATATATAATACTGTATTGTATGTTCACAATACTGACCATTACATAAATAGAAAGTAAAAGATGCTTGGAATTTTTAATTATTATTTACTTTGAGGGTCTTCTTTTGGAGTGATTTGAGACTTATGCTTATACATTTTGACATTAAACCAATCAAGGTGATCGTCAGAAATTTTTAAATTCAGTGAGTTAGTATCCAAAAGAAGATAATAAGATCTAATAAAACAAATTGCATTAAATAAATCGATTTCCTTTTTTTTTTTTTTTTTTTTTTCAACAAGAATAACAATAGAAAATATTCTTTTAGCCTCTGCGTTAAAATGCGGTAATGTCAAAATTGCTTCAATCGAAATTCTCGAATTTTTAAACCGCAAATTACCTTTTTCACAATGCGCATCAACAATTTTTTTCCAAAATTTATTATTTTTTAAACTTAAAAGTTTATCCTCGGAATCGGTAAATTATGATGGCAAAGACTTAATTTCTGTTTTTAATACGTTAGAGTTGATATTATCATTCTTAAAAAAAGTTTTCTGTATTTCTTTGAAAGCTGTTACATAAAAACTCGAACAATTCTTCTGAACTTCTAACTCCTTTTCTTTGGACATACTTGTCAAAATTAAAGCTTACGCATCACCAACAATAACATCTTCCAATGATTTCAAGTCTTCATCATTTACTTTATCATTATTATTATTGATCATTTTTTTAATGTTTGGTCCTTAAGAAAATTGGACCCAACCGTTGATAGAATTTCAGCACATGAACTACTTATCTCATAAATAATTGTACTTTTTTTTTAAAATGTCGCTTTAAACTTGTTATAAAGAATCAAACTAAAATGTAAAACATTTAAATAGTAAATAATCCTGTGATCAGTTAATAACTTCTGTATATACTGTGCTGAGCTCTGTTTCTCCTCATCATTTTTACAGGATTAATTTTCGTAGTACTCGAGCATAAAATAGTACTGTAAAGCTTGTAAGTATTCGAGAACGCGGTCGATACAATTAAAGAGAAAGTATTGGATAATTTAATAATTTTTTTGGTCCAAAGATTATACAAATTTTGAAAGTCTGTGAAATTTTAAGATCTCTCTGAACTATAAGAAAAATACTTTGAAATAGCTTTAAGCAAAGATTGGCACTCTGCAGAAAGGTTCGCGTAACTTTTTATCGCAACTAAAGCAGAGGTGTGGCAGATACATGGTAACAAATGGAAGTGGGGAGATTTTTGTTTGAGTAATGTACAAAAAGAATTTTTAGATCCCGTCATAATACTCGTATTACTATAGGATAAATTGGTAATATTATCGAGAGAAACTTTGTTGTCTTCAAAATTTTTTTCAAACGATTCAAAAAAAGGCTTCGCGTCACATTCCCGTGCATTCAAGTCAATTAAAGTTTAAAGATGCGACATAAATGTACCGCTTTCGGGATTTACTTGATTGACTACGACACACAAAATTTTTTTTAAGGCTATTTCTGTCGATTTATCAACCAAAACTAAGAATCGTTGTTTTTTTTAAATATCATGGACTTTTTTACGCTCGTGTACGCTTATAACATTTATTATTAAGCTCGTACAATTGTCTTTTTTCATGCATTTTTTTTCCATTATTTTTGGTTTTTTGCATAATTTTTGCATAAGAGAAATGAGATTATTAACAAGTTAAGTACCGCAAAGTTCCCACGTGGAAGGGTTCTTTTTAGCGACAATACTTTCTCTACGTATTTTGAGGCGCTGAATTATAATCCAGTATCCAAATTGCTCTATCACATCACAATTTTTTTTTATCAACGAAAAACGTAACCATAAGCAGCAATGCTATACTCTTAGTAAATAAGTTAGTCCCTATGTAAGCAAGTGTAGGCAATTGTGACGTGATAGAGCAATTTGGACCTCGGATTTAAATTCAACGCCTCAAAATACGTTGGGAAAGTATTGTCGCTGAAAAGTACCCTTTCACTTATTTTTGTTTGTGGTCCTGTGTTATTAATTACATTTTACTTAGCTATAGTGGTATTAACTACATAACAAAGTAGTTTCAAAAATCATTTGTATATATATGGGTCATTCTACCAAAAATGGTCCATTTCATGTCCCAGTCGATTACGACGTCACAAAAGAAGCTTTCGTTCCGAAAACTTTTCTAAATAATAAAGACTGTTTTTCTGATGACCGTACAACATAAATCAGAACATAAAAAGGTACTTTTTTAGTTCAACACGAAAAAAAGGTTCTAAATTAGCGTTTCGGACTCGTGTCTCGTTAACATTTTCTCACATTTCACAACGCCTGGAGGCTACGTAAGGCTTTTTTATTTTTTTGGAGGCATATCATTCAAATGGTATTGGCATAAGCAGCATTTTTATGCACTTTTCAGAGCCGAAAAAGATTGCATCCAAGACTGAGATGCCTTTGAAGTTGCAGGACCAAAATCTTATAAATTCGACATTGACGCAGAAAATTCTCTTATACGTTTATACCGTTGAATTGGGGCACTTAAATTTAGGTGCTTCGTATTATAAAAAGGTTGATGATATTGCAGGAATTTTTTCAATTTTTTCTATAACGACTAGCCAGTGTAAAAGGCTTGCGAAGTCGTGGATTTAGTCTCCCCGAAATAAAAACTATGAGCCCGTAACGCTAAAGAATCTGTTATATCTCCGCGTAGAGTTCTCCGATCGACTCGTGCAAAACAATTCACAAAGTTCATCTGTCTCATAAATCCTTCCTACGTGTGTCTGCATCCAGGGCACCTCCTCGCGGTGACGGCGGGCAACGGAGTGAGCCCGTGATCCAGCGAAGTCCCTGGATTACGGCTTTCATGCTGTCATGGCAGGCGCACGTAAGCGTTTGACGATGCAGAGGATCGGATCCTCAGTATCGGAAACTGGTCGGGGCGAGAAAGCGGGCCCGCAGGCGTCGTCATTAAGCGACCACAGTTTCACATTAGTTGGTGCCTTGGCTAATATATAATTTAATGCTCCAAGAAACTTACCTCAGGATTCGCCATTACATGATTGTCGTACGAATCATGACAATTTTCGTTATATTTGTTCAAAATATAAGGTAAAATCGTTGCAACAACCGATTAACGAAGATATTTGCACCTTGTATAAAGAAATTTTCAAGTTGAAGATTGATCAACAAAGTAGTTGGGTTCCGCATGTAATTTGTAACGCATGCAAAAAGATGTACCAGTGGAAGACGGAAGGGAATAACTACAACATCAAATTCATTACTACAGTGATTTGGAGAGTTCCTAGCGGCGCAGATGAATGTTTCTTCTGCTTAAATGATATTTAGGGTATTAACATCAAAAGTAAAAACAAAATTGTATGTACAAATGCTGAATCAATGTTACCTCCCATCAAAGTGGATCAATTTTATATCCAATCTAATGCTAAGCACGTCACCGAAGGTAACAAATTAGAAGAATTGGATAAAGAATCCGATTTTTCAAGTGACGACCATGACAGTAGTGGTTCGGAGTTTACAATAAATGAGAAAAAATCTGTGACTCTATCATTGGTGTCCCAGTTTGAATAAAATGATCTTATCAGAGATTTAGGTTTACCAAAAGATGGTTGGGAGCTTTTGGCTTCATTCTTTAAAAAGAAAAATCTTCTAGAACCTAAAACAAAAGTTTCTGTATATCGAGACCGTGACTCCGAATTTCGTACGTTTTTCGTGAAGGATGAAGATTTATCTTTAGTTTTTTGTGTAAATATTGAGGGTCTCATAAATAAGCTGAAAGAGAATTCTTACAAAGCTTGTGATTGGCGACTTTTTATAGACTCTTCGAAACAAAGTATAAAGACAGTGTTACTTCACAACAGCAATATATATGCTCCTGTACTAATTGCCCATTTAACTGTGACGGGAGAAAAATAAGACAATATGCATATTCTTTTACAGAAAATTCAGTATGAAAAGCATTTGTGGCTCATATGCAGAGATTTGAAAGTAATAAGTATGCTGCTTGGACAATAATCAGGATTCACGAAATATCCTTGCTACTTGTGTTTGTGGGATAGTAGAGATAGAAAAAATCATTATAGTAAGAGAAAACATTGGCCAGTAAGATCATCCTTAACTCCAGGTTCTAATAATAGCATCAATAAGTCTCTCGTAGATCCATCAAAAGTTCTTATTCCTCCATCGCATATTAAGCTTGGCCTCATGAAACAATTTGTCAAAGCCCTCGATAAATCAGGTAAATGTTTTAAATATCTCCAATCGAAATTCCCAAAACTCTAAGGCCAAGGTAAAAGAAGCAGTATTTGATGGACCACAAACTCGTACTATGTTCAAAGATGCAAATTTTATTGGTAAAATGAATCGACTTGAAAAGGCAGCCTGGCTCAGTTTTAAAGACGTGGCCAAGAACTTCTTACGCAATACCAAAAGTTTGAAGTATACAAAGATTGTAGCTAAAATGATTTAAGATTTTAGAAAGCTAGGATGTCTAATGAATTTAAAATTGCACTTTTTGCATGCACATCTCGATAAATTTACAGAAAATCTTGGTGATTTTAGTGAAGAGCAAGGTAAACGCTTTCATCAAGATAAAAAAATCATGGAAACTTGTTATCAAGGAAAGTGGAACGAAAATATGATGGTAGATTTCTGTTGGATGCTAAAGCGAGATGCACCGAAAGAAGATAGAAAGCGTAAATCATTGCATAGATCATTTGATGGGAAAAGAACTTGGTACAGTACCAAAAGAGAAACTGAAATTTAATTTAACAGTCTGATTTTTTGATCGTGTATTCCAATCGTTTAATTTAAAGTTTGCTTACTCTAGTCACTTAATTTCCATCCTAGTTATTCACTCTAATCATTACATTTCCATGCCAGTCATTTACTCTAGGGATTCAATTTTTATCAAAGTCATCTACACGAATCATACTATTTCCATTCTATTCATTAATTCTAGTCAGTCACTTTTATTTCTAGTCACTTAATACAGTCATTTATTCTAATTAGTAATGGTCTACTTATTTTTAATGTACATAGGATTTGTTCATTTAAGCGTTTATTTATTCTTGGTGAGCATTCAACAAATTTTAATTTTACATAAAAAGCTCTCATTTGATATACAAAATCGAGTCGTGCGGTGTACATTGGGTACCGTTAGGACCTCAGATTTGAATTCAGCGACCCCAAAAACACAGAGTAAGCGTTGTTTGACTGTCAGACTCAATAAAAAATCTTTCTCTGTTAAATACGTTTTTGGAGGTTATGTCAAAACTCAGACGTGCAGAAGTATTTTTGACCTCAGATTTGGATTTAGCGACCCCAAAAATATATAGTATGTATAGTCTGACTGTCAGACTCGAGAAAAAATTTTTTTTTGTGTGGCTGTGTAATGGGTACTTTAACCTTGATAGGAAGGAGGAGATCTTCTAAAGACGCCTCTACGTAGATGAAGCTAAAGCAGCAGGGACTATTGGATAGCAAAATATCCAGAGCAGTTTTTGTACTTCGCTAAGTACACAAAATGCAAAGGTTTTTCAAAAAATGTCCTATAGAAATTTGCTCAACTGAAAACCCATTTAACTCAATGTACAATCTTACGAGTTTGGTCGTCATCAGTATAATGTAATGTTCAAATATGTCTTTTTTCGACATTTTTGACAATTTTCGATTATTCTTATACATCCTTTATATTTTTCTAATTTTAGGATTGGTTTCCTGCATCCTAAAAAGAATGATATAAGCCGCCCTCTAGGATTGGGTAGCAAGCGAGGCGGAATGCGAGACGACGCGAATAGAGAGAGAAAGATGACGATCTGTCGTCTCCACTGACGACGCTCGAAGATGTAGCCTGTGGTAGAGGCGACGAAGGCGTAGATGATCCTCGGCAGGCGTGAAAGAGTGCGAGGGGGTGTGTCGATCCCGTCGTTAGTTCCTTGAGGAGACTGCCGATTGAGTAGCCACTGTAGTGGTCTAGAGTCTGGATGATGTCACCAGCTGCCCGTCGTAAAGAAATCCAGGCTGCCGGCCGTAGTAGAGAGGTGCGGAAGCCTTGACCGCAGCTGTCCCGGACCGCAGCTGTCCCGATGTAGCTGCTTGGCTCTCTTGGCTTCTACGTTGGGTGAGGGAGGACACAGCACTAACCCTCACCGCTAGAGCACTAGCTCTACGCACCTAGAGCTGCTCAGTCCCAAGAGGAAACGAGCAAGCCCAGCTCAAGCTAATCTCGAACCGTTTCTTGAGTTAATAGTTTAATCATTATAAATATATATGGATAAGCCGATGTAGCTGCTGGATGGCCCCAAGACCCTGCAGTCCTCCTCGATGTCTTCTTTTGACGATGCCACCACAGCGGTTGGATAGAGCCTCGGATGGGCTACTCGCTAGAGGCGAAAACTGCTGCTGGGCACCGCTGCTGCTAGGCACTGCTATAACAGCTGGCTGCTGCTGCTGTTGCTAAGCTCCGCTGCTGCTAGGCACTGCTGTGGCAGCTGCTACTTCTGCTTTGTGCCGGTGGTTGGCCTTCGATCGTTGGGAGGAGAGGATTCGTGAAAAATACTCCATCAAAATATTGGATTTAATGGATGGTTTATTGAGGCTGAGGCAACTGCCTCGACCACCTACCAAGTAGTGGGGCAGCTAGCTGGCCAGGTGCCGCGTAGCGGCTGACTACGAAACTAACTTATAAGCTAATCTATAAGGGGAAAAGCGCGCGATAATTTTACAAGATAATTTGGTATAGAAACACCTCGTGCGTTGACTATATAATGTAATTTTAAATACGCTCGGTTTATATTAAGAATGATATTTTTAGACTGAAAAAAAGTACCTTTTGCTTAATAAATGACATCACAATGCCAAAATTTCTATAATAATAGATGTTTTTCTGGGCACAAAAAATAAAAAAATTGTTCAATTAACTATTCTGATTCCTGACAAATTCTTTTCTAGTTGTGCGACTAAAAATATTGAAAAAAATTCCTTGACCTTTTTTTCTGAAGTAAATAGTTTTTGAATAAGAAATTAACGAAATTTCAAACGTATTACAAACTTCACAAATTTGTAATACATAAGGCTTCAACTTTGGAGAAAAATGTAAACAAATATTTACTCAATATTTTTGGTCGCCCAACAATAGAAACAATTTTTGGTAACCAAAACAGTTAATTTATCAAATTTTTATACTTTTTATAAGCAGAAAAACGGCCATTTTTAACGTAATCTCAGCATTTGGAAGTCAATAATCAGGCAAAAGGTACTTTTTTAAGTCTGTTTTTAACGGAAAGCATCTTGTAATTTGACTTTTTTCGAAGTGATGAATTCTTTAATGTGGTTCTTCACTTATTTCGAGTCCCACCTCTCACTCTTTCGATTGATTTTTCCGTGTTCTGTATTATAATTTATTCGCTGTCGCCCAGCATACTTAAATCGTCTGCGTATCCCACTATTTGAGTAGTCCCATTTAGAGTTATCCCACTTTTATCTTCCTGAACATGTCGAATCACCTATTCTAAAACAAAATGGGAGAATAACGGATATAGCAAGTCCTTTTGTCTTAACCCCTTGTGTATTTCAAATAGTTTGGGAAGTTTGTTCTTAACGCGAACCCTTTCTCTGATGTCTTGCATCAAACGCGTTTCAGAGCTACTAATTTCTTTGGAACACTAATTGAGACCATTATATAGTACATTTTTGTTTGATAATTGATTCGTACGGTTTTTTAGAGTCTATAAACAGTTGCCCGAATTCCTTGTTTAACTCCCATTGTTTTTCTATTATTTTTCTGATCATCAATATTTGGTCAATAGTTGATCTGTTACATCTGAATCTACATTGATAGTCTTCAATGATATCATCCCCAAAGAAGAATAATATATCTACGAGGACATCAGATAAAACTTTATAGCAGGTAAAAAGTGAGGAAATACCCCTTTGGTTATTACAAACAGACTTGTCCCCATTCTTAAAAATCGGAATTATGACCGATTCTGTCTGTTACCTGGGTATTTGTTCCTCTTTTTAAACTTGGTTAACTAAACCGTGTATCTCCATACTCAACCGTTTTTTTCCGCCCTTGATCAGCTTACCGAATATGCTGTATATTCCCGCCGTTTTTTTTTTTTAAGTTTACGGATCGCTTGCTCTACTTCTCCAAGTGTCGGTTTATTTACCTCTATTTCTACGGCACTTATATCTTGAGGCTTCCTATTCTTGTTATTTGCGTGTATATTAAGTAATTCATTAATAGTATATTTCGTACGAGTTCAGAAAAGCTTATATTTACGAACCGAGAAGTTTACGGCACGAGCCGAAGGCAAGGTTCGTAAAGAAGCCTTTACGTACGAGTTTCGAATATTATTTTTCCGTCTGAGAACCCAAGATCAAGCTGTGAAAATCTATTTTGGGGTTAGAAGACGGAAAATTACCTTTTTTATATCGTTAATGCTTCCCCGTCATCCATGTTCATATTACCATTTTAGTTTTTAATAAAAACATTTCGATTCTGATACCCGTTTTGGGTTGTATTAATTCCTGGGAACCGTTCACGCACATTTTTTTTTTTGTAATTTTCCGTTGAAGTATCAATTTTATTTTTCTTCCATTCACGTTTCTTGTCCCTCGTTACCCTGCTTATGCTGTTCTACAATTTCTATAGTTTTCTAGAGCTAAATCATTCTTACTGTTCAGGTATACTATTCTAGCCTTTCCGCGGTCCGCTAGTAACTTTCTACACTCGTCGTCGAACCATGGCTTATCTTTTTTCGGAGGTTTGTGTCTCACTATTTTGTTTGCTTCAGCTAGAAAACAGCAGTACAAGAATCTTAATAATTTTTTCGTATTTCCTATCAAATAGTAAAGAGGTTCCAAAAAGAATGATTTGGCTATCTATTTTTATTCTCGTGATATAAGGTTTTGATAAAAAAAAGTCTTAATTTCCTACTGTGCGTACTTTGCTCGGGGCACTAGAGACATGGAAGAGAAACCGATCCAGTGGCAGCGGAACATCAAATGATTTTCTTGGTGTAGGCCGCGAGGACCCGTGCACTAAGGGACTAGGGAGGGGCGCGGGAAACACTTCTAGTACGGTGGACCTATCCTGGGATCGGAGCAAGGTCTCTTGTGTGCGATAAACTTGATACTTATGGACAACCAACCACTAAATCAAAACCAAACCTAAACTCAAAGCCAGAACCGAAATGAAACTAACAAGCAATTTAGAACAGAAACCGGAAAAGTGATTTCGAATTCGCGGTGTGGAATGTTAGGACACCCTTTAGAACAGGCTCGATTGAAGAGCGAAATCTTTGATAAATACATATTGACATCGCGGCTATTTAAGAGGTTAGGCTACTAGGGGAAGAGCGAATAGAAGTAGATAAATGCATATTCCTGCATGGCAAAAGCGTAAGGGATAATCTGGGAACAGGTTTTTTTGTAAAGAGAGAACTGTTAACAAAAATAAAAGAATTTTAAGTAGTAAATGAGAGAATTTTGTATTTACGTCTGAACCATAAATGGTACAACTATGAGCTTATCAATGTTCATGGACCGACGGAAGAAAAGGACAATGATGTTAAAGAATGTATTTTCGCAGAATCAGAAAGAATATACGACTCAGGCTCATTAATTAATATCGAAATTATACTGACGGATCTTAACGCAAAAATTGGCCGGGAAGATCTTTTTGGAACAACCACCGGGAAAGAGAGCCTCCACGAGCTGAGTAATGATAATTATACTAGAGTTATCAAGTTCGTGGTATCGAAAAATCTTGTTGTTAAGAGAACACATGTGAAACATCCCGATATCTACAAAGCAACGTAAACGTCCGCGGACGGCGTGACTAAGAATCAAATCGATCATGTATTAACCGATAAGAGACATAGCTCCAACATTTTTGATGTCAGGTCATATAGAAGGGCTGACTGCGATTCGGTCCATTTCTTGGTAATAGCTAAGGTTAGGACGCGTCCAACGGTAGCCAGGAAGCAGCACTCTAATAAGTCTGAAAATTAATTAACATTAGAAAAACTTAAAGACTTCATTAACCTCATAGAGCACCGACAAGAAATTAATATCTGCATTGACGATCGGGTGGCGGGAATGTTGTATCAGGAACTAGACGTCGACAAAAAGTGGGAAAGCATGAAAAATACTATCATAGAAGCGGCAAACAAAATAGTGAGACACAAACCTCCGAAAAAAGACGAGCCATGGTTCGACGATGAGTGTAGAAAGTTACTAGAGGACCGCGGAAAGGCTAGAATAGTATACCTAAACAGTAAGAATGATCTAGCTCTAGAAAACTATAGAAATTGTAGAAGAGCATAAGCAGGGTGATGAGGGATAAGAAACGTGAATAGGAGAAAAATAAAATTGATACTTTAACGGAAAATTACAAAAAAAATAATGTGCGTGAACTGTTCCCAGGAATTAATACAACCCGAAACGGGTATCAGAATCGAAATGTTTTTATTAAAGACAAAAATAGTAATATGATCGTGGATGACGGGGAAGCATTAACGATATGGAAAAGCTACTTTTTCGTCTTCTAACCCCAAAATAGCACTTTCACCGCTTGATCTTGGGTTCTTAGACGGAAAAATAGCATTCGAAACTCGTACGTAAGGGCTTTTTTACGAACCTCGCCTTCGGCTCGTGCCGTAAACTTCTCGGCTCGTAAATATAAGCCTTTCTGAACTCGTACGAAATATACTATTAATGAATTACTCAATATACACGTAAATAACAAGAATAGGAAGCCTCAAGATATAATTCCCGTAGAAATATAGGTTAATAAACTGACACTTGGAGAAGTGGAGCAAGCGATCTGTAAACTTAAAAAAAAAAAAAAAACGGCGGGGATATACAGCATATCCGGGAAGCTGATCAAGGGCGGAGGAAAACGGTTTAGTATGGAGATACACGGATTAGTTAACCAAATTTAAAAAGAGGAACAAACACCCAGGTAGTGGACAGAATCAGTCATAATTCCGATTTTTAAGAATGGGGACAAGTCCGTTTGTAATAACCATAGGGGTATTTCATTACTTTCGACCTGCTATAAAGTTTTATCTGATGCCCTCTTAGACATATTATTTTTCTTCGGGGATGATATCATTGAAGACTTTCAATGTGGATTCAGATGTAACAGATCAACTATTGACCAAATATTGACAATCAGAAAAATAATAGAGAAACAATGGGAGTTAAACAAGGAATTCGGGCAACTGTTTATAGACTCTAAAAAAACCGTACGAATCAATTATCAAACAAAAATGTACTATATAATGGTCTCTCTTAGTGATCCAAAGAAATTAGTAGCTCTGAAACGCGTTTTATGCAAGACATTAGAGAAAGGGTTAGCGTTAAGAACAAAGTTCCCAAACTATTTAAAATACACAAGGGGTTAAGACAAGAGGACTTGTTGTATCCGTTATCGTTCAATTTTTTTTTAGAACAGGTGATTCGATATGTTCAGGAAGATAAAAGTGGGATAACTCTAAATGGGACTACTCAAATAGTGGGATACGCAGACGATTTAAGTATGCTGGGTGACAGCGAAGAAAGTATAATACAGAACACGGAAAAATTAATCGAAAAAGTGAGATGTAGGACTCGAAATCAGAGAAAAAAAAACTATATACATGATTAACAGTAAAGTAAATGATCTGAGTGTAACCACGTTGAGAGTAGGGGGAAAATCGTTCGAGAGAGTTTCAAAGTTGAAATATCTTGGGGCTAATATAAATTATACTAATGATTCCCGGAACAGCATTAAACAGAGATTACAATCAGCGAACGCTTGTTATTATGGGGCTTGTAAGCTGTTAGAATCACGACGTATATCAAAACATCTAAAAAAACGTTTCCAATAAACGATTATAATGCCGGTCCTGCTGTAGGGAAGCGAAATGTGGGCAATCACAAAAAGCAAAGAAAAAAAATTCGAAGTATTTGATAGAAAAGTACTCAAACAAATATTTGAGGGACAAAGTCAACGGGGAATGGAGGATTTTGAATAATGTGGAGGTCGAGGAATTATACGGGGACGGAAGCATAAGCCGGGTAATAAAAGACAGTATACTGCGATGGGCCGGACACTGCTGGGATATAAATGCAAAGAACCGCTTATAGAATCCTGATCGGGAAGCCAGAGGGAGCTAGACCACTCGGCAGATCAAAACGAAGATAGAAAGATAAGATTTTAGAAACCCTTAAAGAAATGGATCCATGAAATAATAGGTCGTGGTTAGATGTAGCCAAAGACAGGGAAGAGTGGCGATATAATGTAATATGTTTTAAAGTTGACTTAAGATCAGAATAGAGAAATTTCATACTAATCAAAGAATTCCTAAGATTTTTAATGACATAATGAAATTTGGGACTAATCAAGAAAATATTATGAACTATTTAATCGTAAAAGTAATGATTTGGCCATTAGCGGGTACTTTTTTTCTGATTATTGACTTCCAAATGCTGAGATTGGGTTAAAAAGGATGTTTTTCTGCTTATAAGAAATAAAAAAAATTGATAAATTAACTGTTTTGGTAACCAAAAATTTTTTCTATTGTTGGGCGGCCGAAAATATTGAGTAAATATTTGTTAACATTTTTCTCCAAAGTTAAAGCCTTATGTAGGGGTGAATGTGGGTATTACTGGCACTGCTACAATTACTGCCACTTCACATGAATGAAGTTGTAGATAATTTTTCATACAATATAAGTGGTTGAAAAAAAATATGTAGATTATTTAAGTCCCCAGAAATGTAATACAACCGAATATAATGTAAGAATGATTAGACGGTGATCAGATTCTGGCCAGACGATCTTTTTTTTCCTGCATAACAGTAACGACGAACATACCTCTTTCCAGTAGTATATTTGAAAGTATAACTACAAATTAACTTTTTTTAATAAAAGAAAAGATAAGTCTTAATATTTTGATTGTTAAAATGATTATATAGGTTTTTTTCTATTTTTAATTCAAGTGGCAGTATCTCATGCACTGATTTCAGGTAATGCTGCAATTACTGCCAGCCTTTCCGAAGGTTGAGTCAACCTAACCCTGTAACGCGGTCTCGTAGTTGGAACTCGCATTTATTCTTTTTGTCAACGATTTTATTTTGCATAAATTAGTACATTAAAATTAACTAAAGGGATGAACAAGATTGAAAATACAGCACTATTAAAAAGAAAGAGAAAAGGATATCACACAAAATAGAAAGTTGCAGCTACTATTTGATTTTAACAGTGTTGTTAGTTGTAGGTATATGATGACATGGAAAATACTTTTCTAAATATTTTTTCAGCTTTTAAAATAAAATCAAAACCTCCTTCTTACACTGTGACTCTATTAAAATCCAAAGTTTCTTAATAATACCTGAAGTTTTGTATCTTATGCAGATAAAATTTTATAGGCATAAAATTAGTATTTAATTTGAATCGGCAAATGATTCCTTTAGGCTTACACTAACTTCAGAGAATCTTACACAGGGGTTTTTAAAAAGTCGGGGAAAAATGTGACACCCTAATGCATACGTTATGTAAAAATAATTTTTTAGATTATTCAGAAACAACATAACGCATGAAAAAATAATATTTTTAAGTTGCTTTTGTTGTAGAATAAGTTTATTGCATCTTGTGTATAGTTTTTTTTGTTTGTCATGCTTTTACAAACATGAGACTCTTGCTTTCTCTTTTGACACATATGTATATATTTAATAACCCTGAAAGATCTCGCTTCTACGGTGCGTCACACGTGACGCATCCAATTTTTTCTTCGTTTGAATAAATCATAAATAATTTTGATTTCAGCTTCCTGTAGTCGATCCATTTCTGGAAAAAGTTTCTTTGTCTGATTTTGGTAAGTATTTATTGCTTTTAGTTTATTATAAAGATATAACTTGACATACAACATATCAAAACCAATGCGTTCGATCTTCATACATTAAATTTATTATAAAACTTAATGTCGCTTTTTGGGTTGAAAGAGGTTTAGCGAAAATATTGAAAATATGGAATCTAGATAAAAAATTTGTTTTTCGGTAGCGCATAAAAAGAGCATTTGAATTATTATATATTTTTTAACTGGGCAATTTTTAAGAATGAAATGTTGAGAATGCGTGATTCAATATGAGCTTTTATGACAGTTAAGGTCCAGTTGCCTTTCGGCATAAGTCACGGTAAGATGGAAATATGTTGGAACAAAGAATGTTCTTCGTATTGATATCTCGTTACAAGAAGAATATATTTGTAAAAAAAATCAAGATTTTACTGGAAATTTTTTGTATAATCAATGCAAACGTATACCGTTGTAAGGTGCATCTGTACCAAATACACAGGAGATAAAAGAGCATTGGCTGCTGTCAGCTAGGCTTCTTACACGGATGGTGAGATTTCTCATACTTTTTTTAGGTTATTTGTTAATCTCAACCAACGTGGTTTTAAGTTCTTTTATTTACACTATCAGAAACAATATATCTTTAAGTATGTACTGTTATATCTACATGCGATTTTATAATTGATTATTTATGTACTAGTAAGCTGAACACAACTAAATATTCAGTCATAGAACGGGCTGACGTTTTTAGGCTTGGTCAGTACAGCCGTCTTTACCATAGTGTCTTGTGGAATAACCCTGACTCCCTTTCACCCCCTTGCTAAAGTTCACCAACCGCCTTGATAACGATTATATGTATTTAGATGTTTATGAGTTTCACTCATCAAATATATTTATTTGATTCCGAAATTTATTTTTAAAATTTAAAAAATAATGTTTGATTTTTGATAAACTTACGTTTGACAATGTGGTGTTACTGTTCGAATAATATCGCTTAGAATATACTACGATCTTTGTAACGGTGTGTCCGTTGTACGCTCGCTGTTGCGGTAAAGATAATGCAACTGAGGCATGCAAGACTAGTTTGAAAACCGAGACACGTCGGGTGTGCGAAAAGAGAAAGACGCCGGTTCTTGCATAGACGGGTCTCGAAAACTTTGAGCTTAACCGCGAGTTCATTCATGATGAAAGAGGGAGATTTCCCAGGGTAATTGATGCCGTGCGAGGAGTGTGCTCGAAAGGGTACAAATGACGACCAGTGTATGAGTGGATCGAGGTCTATTGCTAGTAGGGACGCCTACTCGATCTTCTGCAAACTTCTGTCCAAGAGTGAGAGAGAGCAGAGCAAGGTGGTATAACGGTGGACAAGGGTGTCTCCTGGGAAAGCGATAAGTCGTGCGACGACCGTAAGAACACTGAATATTTTGTCCAGGGCAGCGACTCTGTTAGGTATATCCCTGCGAGTCTGCGAGGTTTGCCCGTGCGGGAAAGAATTTTAGATATAATTTTATGTAAAGAGGGCGCTTATTGACATTCTTTAGTACATTATATCTAATTATTTCCGGATGCACTTACACTTACGCACACGCACACATTATTCTCTTTTGTACTGTATCTTTTCCACAATTTAGTTGACAATTATTACTCGAAAAGAATAGTGTGGTATTTATTTAGCTCTATGGGTGTGTGTGTGTGTCAAAATATCTGTCCCTCCGTATACCTATGTATATATTATGCTCCAGTCGGAGCGTACCGAAGGCTGTAGCGCGTGCCTGGGAAGTACGCGTCCTGAGTGTCTAGTCAGCAGGGCACTAGGTGCTTCGTAGCTAGTAGCTACAGGTAAGAAAACCAGGCCTATGGTAGCCTGTATTGTATTCAGAGAAACGTCGCCGAGGATTCCCGGGTGACGTCAGCCCGGTCGTGGACAATCGATATAGCAGGATGGTGACGTCCGTTCTGTTACCCTTTGCCACTTATTCCTGCGCGCACACTACGTTATACTAAACAAAGGATCAGTTATTCTCCATGGTTAAATAAAAATTCTTAAGGTAGAAACGGATAGACTTTTCTTACAATATTCCTTAAGGTAGTACTAGCGATACTACGGTAGTCAAATGACCACCAAGTCTCTTAACGTCATATTTTCAGCTGTTAAGTCTAAAGATCAGTAAACATACATACATATATATATATATATATAAATATATATCTTACCACATACATATATGTATGTATATCTTCCTATCTTATATAGTTTATACGTGTGGGTTGTAAGTAATAGCCTCCACCCACGTTTTTTCACATGATTAAAAGTAAGGTAAGAATAACGTAAAAATATGCTGATTTTTAATGATTTTCTATAGTAATTCTGAACGATCGCGCCCCCCCCCCC
>JAPYYV010004343.1:0-16801 GCA_030522625.1 Copidosoma aretas
TTCTTTATAATTTAAACTATATGTACCAATTCGATTTCTGGGCCTACAGCATTTTATTTCGGTATAGTAGTCAATTGAATTTAGAGTTCCATAAGGTTAAGTGTTAAAGTGACGAATTTTCATAGGTGATTTTCTCAAAAATGAATGTGTTGACCTCCCTATTTTTTTTTTCTAAACAAATCTAGCATACTTTATTTACATAATCTCTGAATTTCAGAGCTGGCCAGAATTTTATTTAAAATCGCCCAAGCCTCCTTAAGTGTGTGTTTGCGCACACTTACTCAGGAGAAAATAAGTTGGGCACCACTGCTCTTTAAAGCTCATATCTGACAACGACATATAACCCTACTTTGATACTTTTGTTTAAAACATAAATATATATAACAATTATACCGTTTCTACTCCGAGTTTGTTCATTTATTCTCTCTTTAAGATGTCAGTCAAGTTATGAACAGTGCACATAGACAGCGTGTAACATTGACAAATCAAAAATTCATTTTTTTACGCGAGACCATCTAAAAATGACGAGAGATCTGCACCTACCTTCGACATTAATTTCTTAAAAGCTAAGGCCGCTACACAAATATCGCTTATCACGTTATGTTCTTCGTATCTTACAGTACTGTATATACTTTTTTTTTAATTAATAAAACTCTATATGTAATGAGTAAAAGTGTTCGTTTTTAGCAGCGTCAGCTTATGCATCACATGTTAAATGGCTCGACTTGAAACTCAAATAACGTAATTTTGAATGCCGGTGTAACATATAGTAGATAGAGGCCTTTATAACTTAGCGCCACGAGCTTAGGGCCTGCGCGCACAGACAATGCGAGAAACGCACTTCAAGCCTTTACCGCCAAGGTTCTAGTGGGCAGCTGAAGCGCCACTCTCTCTCCGTCCAGCCTCCGAAACGAACACATCGCGCGCGTCTGCTCTCACGTTTAACTCCGAATAAAGGACATGGTTAGTTAACTCGCGTGTACTCATTTCTTCCGCACCCCCAAGCTCCACGAATCCTACATAACATCGGTATCGACATATATCTTTTTCTGACACGTACAGGGATTACAGGGAACTAAAACTCATAGAGATATAAGAATAGAGTGCGCTAATTATACTAATTTACGTAAGGGGGAGCAACACAGTAAAAGAAAGAGATGGCTGCCAAGTGTCCTCTCCGTCTCTTTCTAGCTGAGCGCTGTGATTGGCTGCTGCTCAAGGGAGTATTCAGGGCCGTCAGAGGCAAGGAAAAAGCAAGCAGAAAGCATGATTAACTCTGGAAAATAAAATACTGTACACACATAAATTTTGCCATACTTTCACTTCTATAATTATCTCTTATCTACTTATTTACACACAAAAATCGTAGACAAAAGGTAAACACGAGTTCCGACTACGGGACCACACTATAGGGTAAGGTTGACTAAACCTACGGAAAGGCTGGCAGTAATTGCAGCATGACATGATATCAGTGCATGAGATACTGCCACTTAAATTGAAAATAGAAAAAAATTTTATGATTCAAATGAAAAAAAAAAAACATTTTTTCTGTTATTCGGAAAGTTAATTTGTTGTGATACTTTTAAATATACTTTAAGAAAAACGTGTGTTCGTTGTTACTGTCAAGCGGGAAAAATCGAATTGTATGGCCAGAATCTCATCACTGTCTAATAAATCGTATATTTTGTTGATTCATTTTGAATTTTTATGCACATACACTTAGTCGTATAACATTTTTGAACAGTTTAATAAACTACAATTTTTTTTTCAAACAAATATATTATAAGAAAAAAATTATACAGAACTGAATTTACGTGAAGTGGCAGTAATTGCAGCATTGTCAGTGATACCCACATTTACCCCTAGCATTCAATAGCATTTTGTAAAATTTCACGAATAAAATTTATGCATCAATAACACTCTTGACAGTGTCCATTTTCTACTTTCCCGCTTACTATATGCAGTTAAAGTGCATTTTTATAGACGCTAGAATCCAGCAACTAGCGACTAGCGACTTGGTCACGTGACAAAAACATAGAGATATTATATACTTGTAATAACATCTGTTAACTCTGTAGATAAAGTAGTTTGGCGTTTTTGTAGAAGCTGAACGTGTTGAGCTTCTACAAAAACGCCAAACTACCTTATCTACAGAGTTAACAGATGTTATAATATCTCTGTTTTTTGTCACGTGGCCAAGTCGCTAGTCGCTAGTTGCTGGATTCTAGCGTCTATAAAAATGCACCTTTACTGCCATAGGTTACTGCCTCTTGAGCAGCAGCCAATCACAGCGCTCGGGTAGAAAGAGACAGAGAGGACACTCAGCGACCATCTCTTTCTTTTACCGAATCGCTGTATTCAGCCTCTAGCGTACTCTATTCTTATATCTCTATGCTAAAACTAATATACTTTGCAAGTTTGAGAAAAATCCTAAGAAAATTGATTTTTCGGGGAATGTCATTAATTAATAGAATAACACTTACTAAGAAGTACTTACGGATCAGTTTCCCTAGTCATAACTTTACTGTCTATACATATAGCTCTTTAAAGAGTCTATTATTCTATCCCCTTCTCTACGAACAATTTCTTTCAATTTTTCTTCAGAAATGCTGAATACACTTTGATTTGACTTGACCTTTGGTACATTTAAGCGCGGTGAAACAATTTCTTTTCCTTGTTTATTTGATCTTTGGCAAACTTTCTCAGCTGCTGTAACAAATAGAATAAAAACATCTATTTTCAAATTTATTTAAAATTATATTGTTTGCAAGATATTTAATAAGTGCGTGAATATGAAAAAGAAGCTATGACAAAAACCAATAAATGGACATCCCATGCACATACCAACAATCATGTCTAACATAATATAATGAGAAATCGATTTCGATTGTCTTCAAAATAATCAGTTAACACGAACTTTTATGTGGACCTGCACCACTACATAGATGTATAAATAACCGTATGCATTAACTTAGAATCGATGGATCTTTGAAACAATAAAGCTAGGCCTTCTGAAATTTTGTACAGTGGTTCCAAAGATAGTCCGCTGTAGTATATTCTTTTTTTTATGAAAATCTCAAAAAAATTGAGCGAGTATAAGATAAAATGTGTCTTTGGTGATTAACTCGCGACAACCTCTCCATAAAAGCTCGTATAAAACAGAATTTCGCGAAGTATTTCTCGAAAACAATGAGGCTAGGTCTTCTAAAATTTCAACATGTTTCATGTAGAGATTAAATAAGTGCCTCACAATTTTTTGAAGAAATCGTCAAGAAAACGAAATATTACGATAACCCCTTTAAGTTTTGTGATTGAAGGAACTGCAAATGTATTGTTGCGTGACACCGTGTCGGTACAACTAATATAATTAATAGAGGTTAGAGTAAGTGTTATTCCAAATACATTCACCCATGCATTGTAAATACTTTAAATAAACCTTACTTTTAAACATTCCGTTCTTAATTTAGTTATAATTTCTGATCAAATTATTACCTTTATCCATGTTTTTGTGATCTTCTAGTGCAGGAACTTGTGTAACATTTGAAGCCACTATATTTGTAGCGGATTTTTGAATACCATTAGTAGTATCTGAAATCTCCGAATAGTTATCATCGTCATCACTGTCATTTTCCTTGTTACTGTCATCACTATTGCCCTTATCATTCTCTTTGTCATAATCTTCGTCTTTTTCATAATTTTTCTCAGCCGCATCAAACAGCAAGTTTTCCATACATTGGGCATCTGTACCAGACTTTCTGGAATCTTCATGATCTGTAGGATTATTGCTATCAACTTTTGGCGTGCGACCATGCAGATTTGGATCTAATCCTCTTTTTTCTAGAAAGATTTTCATTTTCAAAACACTGTTTCTTTCCTTTTTGATGACAATAGATTCTTCCCCCGAAGAGGTTGTCATATACTTTTTGGGTTTGGAAATAGTTCTTGTTTTCGTTTTTTTTTCAGTTTTCGCTTGAGTTTTTGTTTCCTCCATAATTAATAATTCCTGGAAAATCGATGACATTGAAAGTTATCCTTAGCAAAGCTACTGCGTCTAGTCTTGATTTGATATATGCATAGAGATTATGGATTATTTATGCAGGCAGAAAATAACTCATACGGTACATAAATAAGAACAGGTGCCAGCGCTCCCAGCGCTACCGTAGACGCGCTATGTGAACGTGAAACACTACTTCTTCACGTCGTTTCGACCTTAATGCTTTGATTAAAAAATTATAAAAAAATATGAAATTGCGTATTTTTTCTTCAGCTTTCCAATGGTGAACTCAGTTTAAAAAATTTTTGCATCATAACTTCAATAAATGGAAAAGCTACAAAACACGCATAATCTCATACTTGAACAGTTTTGCGAATTTTTTTTGAACTTGAAAATCGAAAGATGAAAAACTTTGAGGTAAATATAACCTACAAAAAAGAGGGTATTTTCATTCTTTTCGAGCATTTAATCGACGATTACGGCGATGCGCCTCCGCAAGCGGCTCCGCCGCGCCGGCGCACAGTGGGCGCTCTCTCTCCCTGTATGTACTTACTGATGTTAACAATAATTGTTTGACATTGACTAAAAATTAATGAATAAATCATTCGTTCATAATAATAGTTTAATTTACTATCGTTATAGGTTAATACTATTGTTTACATCGTAAGTACGTACAGAGAGAGCGCCCGCGAAGCCGCTGGTGAAGCCGCTCGCGGAGGTGCATTGCCGTAATTGTCGTTTAAATGTTCGAAAAGAATGAAAAACCCCTCTATTTAATAGGTTATATTTATGTCGAATTGTCTCATTTTTTTATCTTGATGGTTAAAAAAAATTCGTAAAATTGTTTAAGAGATTATGCGTGTTTTATAGTTTTTCCATTTATTGATGTAAGGATGCAAAAATTTTACAAACTGAGTTTACCATTGGAAAGCTGAGGAAAAAATACGCAATTTAATATTTTTTTATAATTTTTTAATCAAAGCATTAAGGTCGAAACGACGACGTGAAGAAGTAGTGTTTCACGTTCACATAGCGCGTCTACGGTAGCGCTATGGCAGTTGACGTGTTTGTCCCCAGGTATGCTTCAAAATATATAATACATATAAATTTAAAGTTGTTCTTATTATCGTTTCGAATTTTACGTTGATAACTGGGTTACATGTTACGGTAATCGGATTACATGCAACCTAATGCAACAAGAAAGTGAGAAATAAATGTTAGGGGTAAATGACCCAATTACTGCGCATCTTTTTTCGGTCGAATTAATGTTACTGAGTGCGTATTTTACGCTTATTATATCAAACTAAAACTTTTTAAGTTATATCAGTCATCAATCTAACATAAAATGTTATATTTGGCCTTGAAAACACTCAAGTTTTCGTAATAAACGAATATTCTTTCATGTTATACTGCGCGCTGTACCAATTGCTGCGCACCGAATCGTGCTGCGCACGGCTGAATAATATGCCCCAAATACTGCGCACTACATAACACACATTTTGGACGATATTTATTACAATCACTATATGGCTACAATTTTGGACAATTGGAACTTGTGATTATTATATTTATTTTCAAGTACTCTTTAAACGTATTTAAGAATTTGAAAAAATATAAATCTTGTATTTATATTAGAATACGCAGTAATTGGATCGGTCGCATTCATTGGGTCATTCACCCCTGTATAATATAAATTAAATGAAGAACCTACAACTTTGCTATGACAAATGTATAATGCATAATTCAGTCATTATATTTACTTTTTCGAAAAACTTGGTCATGAAGACAAATTCGTTACATAATTCTCCCTTATTCTTATAAAAGATGATCTTGATAATGTAGCACGATGCTCTATGCCAAGGGAACAAATACTAAATACTAGTTTAGTTACTCACTTAGATTTTTAATTTTTTACTCAATGCATGTAGGTATTTTGCTATCATTGTATTCATGAGGCGATGTATTTTATATTTTATTATTAAAAAATGCGGGTAATATCACTTTATGAAGAATGGTGCTACGAAACATAATTGCATATGATGTCAATTTATAATCGTACCAATCTTTTGGCAAATCTATATTAGTTTGGGTTTCTATTTTTCAAAAATGATAAGATTATTTTGGTTATGTACCAACCTATTGCCAAATCTATATTAGTTTGGGTTCCTACTTTTCGCGCAGAATTTTTCAATAACACGATTAACGGACGATAAGTACAGTATTAATAAGTATTTGCACTACAATCAGTTTTCTATGAATCCAACTGTAATTATTACGTAAATACATATAAATCACGTTCATTAAAATAAAAATAACAGGTAACAATATATTTCATTTTATTCTTATATTATGAATACGTAATACTACTAAAACTTAACTGTACTATTATTATTTAAACTATATGATGCAGCATAAGAGATACGGTGAAGCTTTGGTTAATTGTTCTTGACTTGGCTTGGCATTCTGGCATCAGATAGCATTTAGCAGTAATTGCGTTCACTGGCAGAATAGTTAATTTTTTCTTGAGTCGTTCGCATTCATACATCCCAATATGTTGAGAATTAATTGGCGTCATAAAGTATGGTTTAACGTCTGTAAATTTTCTGACTAAAAATTTTACTTTTCCATCAACAAATAAAATATTTTCTATTCTACAGATAAATTTACTTTTCACTTGACAATATCTGTTAGCTGTATCAAGAGAAAAATAAAAATCTTCAGAGTCGTACTGTTGATACTGAGATACTCCTTTTAAATCGAGTGGAACTAGCCCAATATGTTCGCGACTAACTCTCTCGTTCTTTTTCGTTTTAATTGAAAATTGCAGATGGTTTTTTTCCCTTAGTCTGTTTGCGAATTGTTGTAGTGCTTTGGGATGATTTCTAATATATTTTCGGAAATGTGGCATATTATTTTCATACGCAAAAGCAGATATTTTTTCAAGTGGTCCAAACATCCTGGCATCGTCAACTAAATGTAAGAGAGCATGAACATTATACGAAACGAAGGCAGGGCTGTAAATTATTGGTGCGAAGTGAACAAAAAGTTCAAGACAGTTTTCTGCACTTTTTAAGTTTTCTATAGTGTGAGCTTCACAAGTCAGAATTCGCATCGCTGTGTGTAAAGTCACGAAATGATAATATAAATCATCTGCTAGAATACCACATAAAATAACAGGACCTGCGTATAAGAGGAAATGTCTTAACTCTGTCGCCTTGAATCGAGTGTATTTTAGAAGTGGTTTAGGGCGACGTGCAAATTCTTTCGGGCAGTATAATGATTCATATCTAGTCGACAATTCCTTGATTGATGTAGAATCTAATTTAGCATGAAAGCCGAACTTTCCAGTGAACCATGCATCTAACAATTTTAAAGTTACACCTAAATACACAAGATGCATAATTTCATATGGAACTTTACTTACAGGAGGTATGCCTGGTTCTTGTAAAACAGTTATTCCTTTTTGGTGTTCCTCATAGTCCATACTACAATATTTTTCATCTGTTCTTTTTACATTGTCAATTCCCAAGTAAACCATGACCCTGTTGTCGTATCTCTCACCTTCAATTTCGCACTTTGAACAGGGCTGTGATGAATTGTGACCGTAGTGATTTAAAACCAAAGCCCTAGCAGGGGCATCTGCTATAAGACTCGTAAAAATAAGAGGTAATCTCTTATTGTTTAATAAAATACCGCCACTTTCACGGGCTTCTTTAACTTCATCAAGAAAAGCACTGAAAAAACTCTCAGCACTATTTGGTTTTCCTTGACCTTGGTACACACCTACAATTATTGGCATAAATCCCTTGATATTTGTAATTCTGCACTGGATTGGCCAAAATTGATTTGGATCATTTCGAGTTAATGACATGCCGTCAGTGCTTATTTCAATATGTAGTACGTCAGGCAGAGTTTTGAAAAGACTTAAATGTGACTTTACAGTTTCGATGAAGCCAACATGATAGTAAATTCCTGTCCCTATCGCTGTAAGTGTGACTGTGTTTCTGTTTGTTTTTAATAATGTTCTACTATCTTTAGGCAAACTTTTAAAGCAATCATGAGATTGTAGAACAGCTAATAATTGATTGATTTGTTTATGGTTAATATCTGCTTCTAGACAACAGTCACGTAGCCTATTAATGAACGCTTCTTGATTATCCGATTTTTTAAGTACTTTTTTTTTCGTCAAAACTATACTTTGTGTAGGTAAATTGTTATGTTCCCGGGACATTAGCGATGGGCTGGCATCAATTTCTGGATGCGTTACTGGTGCTTGAACATCAATATCGTTATTACTGGCTTCTATAGTATTAAAAATGGTTTCGTGTCGAATAATTGACGTAGAAATAAGATTTGCTTTTTTACGTGATAAATCTTCTCTGTTGACTTTTGAAATTCTACAGGTTTAGTAAATCCAATCGATTTTTTTTATGTTTTTTTGAAAGCTGAGAAATTTCTTTTCTAAGTACTCCTTTCATGGTGTGAGTATTGTATCCTAAAAAAAAAAATGATAATTTTTTCTAAAACCCTTTTTTTATAGATGAATTTAAATTAACGTTCACAGCATTGTAGTGGACAGAAATTAATTTTTCCTCAATGAAACTTGAGCTTTCGAAAGAGCAGTGTGAAATCGCAATCAACATAAACAAACACAAAAGTTGATCGTGTTATTGGCTCCGAGGGTGACCGCAGCGCCCTCACTACAAGGTACCCTCCCATGTTAATTCTTATGGAGGACAAATTAGTTTAGTGGCTACCACAATCTCTTCAAAAGTATGTTTCGATAAGACAACATGTTAAGGACGTTGCCTAGTATTTTACTCTCTTAGGCAGTTACCTTCGTTACCGACTTTGATTTGAAACTAAGTTAAGGTAGAAAATCCGTGGGCTGTGGTAGTCAAACGAGTGTACGCGTCATTTACCGTTTTATGACAGTCTTATAGGTTATGGCTGTATGCTTTTATAATGGGAAGAATATTGATCGATAAACTGACAATTATTTAGTGCCAACACACCATAATTTAAAAGAACTAGTATATAGCAGAGATTTTGATGATGTATATAGTATTTTTCATACAAATAGTTTGATTTGTTACGTACTTATGTCTTTAAAGCTGTTATTGGTGTATCCCATTACAACGCATGTTAATAGACGATACTTTAAACTAAATTATCTCAAAAACTAGTCCCGATACCCTAACTATAAAAAAATTTTTATAACAAAAAAAGCTAATGCAAAAAGATTTCTTGCTCACTACGATCCTTTATATCTTCCCTACATTAAAAAAATTTAATGTATAATATATTTCAAATTCAAGAAAAGTTTGATTTATTAGTTACGACGGATTTTCTACCTTAAATTCTTCAACGCACTTAAAAATATCTGTGTATAGTATTTAGTGCCATGCATTAAGGTTCATTTATAAGTGCCGCCGACTTTCCCGCTCACTATTCTTCGTGTTTTCTGAAATTCGACATTGTCAAGTTAACCTCAAACATAACACTTTGTGGTTTTTTGCATTATTTCTTACTAAAAAGCATTATAACATGGGTTCAAACTTTGCGGGTTCAATTATATAATATTATTCTGTTTACCATCAAAAAAATTCTTTATTTAGTGTTATTCGCTCCGTGCAGGACACCTACAAGACCAATCCGGCGAACTTATACCCCCAATTAACGCTGTGCCTTATGACAGCCAACAAATAAATCATCGATATTAATAAAGTTTAAGGCGTTCAATGCACAATTCTATAACAGAAAATTCGTGAATTAATTATTAATCTAATGCCCGCTATGAAGTTAACAAAAAATTTTTAAAGAAAAAATTCGGCCAGTTTGAGTTGGGTTTTGGACACTGTCGGTAATATATACAGTCATAGTCGGCCTTGTTAGTCGTGCTTGAATTGGCAGCCGTTGCGCACGCTGGCGTCGTTTTTTGTATCCCCTCCTTTCAGATGCACGAAGTGAACAAGGTAATACTATATTTCGTACGAGTTCGGGAAAGGCTTTATTTACGAACCAAGAAGTTTACGGCACGAGCCGAGGGCGAGGACCGTAACGAGGTTCGTAAAGAAGCCTTTCCGTATGAGTTACAAATACTATTTTTCCGCCCGAGAACCCAAAATCAAGCGGCGAAGGTGCTATTTTGAGGTTAGAGGGCGGAAAACTAGTGTTCGCTTAGCGCGCATTGCGCGCAACTATTGAGATTTTCGAATGTACATACTCTAATTAAATAATCCAGATAATTTAAGTAACAAAGCTAATGCATTAAAATGCTATAAGAATATTTGCTACAAAATTTTTTAATAATCATCATATAATGTCTAAGGTTGTTATAAATCTTAAGATAAAAGATTGATTGTCACGTGACTGAAGCCTTTTTATTCGTTCTGTGATTGGTCAAGACTGCCTGAGTGAGAAAATTTAAAAACAAGATATTAAAAAATTGAATAAAAAGTAATTTAAATAAAAAAAATGTAAAATAATTGTCATAATATAGCTAATCATTTTATACGTCTTTGACAATCACAAAAATTAATATGTTTGATTAACAGTTGGGGATTGGCGCTCGAAGCCCCCTAGTTATATTAAAAAATCCTCTGAAAAGATTGAGTGTCACGTGACTAAAGCCTTATTAGGGGGCTGCAAAGTCTTTAAGCCGTCTATGTACGGGGGTGGTATTGAGTAACTTTTCTTCTTCATACTTGTAAATCAGAACAAACATATTTCCATCTGAAAGAAAGCATAAGATGTCTTTTAGATGAGAATAAGTTTGTTCAGATTATTGAAGGAGCAACAAAAAAGTTACACAATACCACTCCAGGCAACCTAATCAATCCACGTCAACCGTCAAGTTTCATTACCAACAGAACCGTCAGTATGTCCGATCGGAAGTTCAGAACAGACCAGTCTATTAAATCCGAAGTGATCGGATGATTCTTCTTTGCCGAACAGACTTAAAGTACGTCTGCAGTTCTCATGGCCCACAAAACATTGAGACAACTGACATCATATTTAGATACGTGATTGACATCTAATTTCCATCGCTGTGACGTCAAGTCGACGACCGATATGTGTCAGAAATCTTGGCGATGGAAATTTGGTATCAATTTTACATCCATACGATGTCAATTGTCTTAATGTTTTGTGGGGGAGTTCAAGATTCGATTGTCTGTATGATGGAAAATATCGAATACGATTTTAATATAAAGGATAAGATTCGGTCTTTAGGCGGAGTTGGGCTACGTTCCGACACTCAAATTTGTCAAGTCAATTGCAACGCTGGCATTAAAAATCAGCTGTTAAGGAGTCAGCTGATTAATTTGAATTTCAGGATTCAGATACCGATTATTCGATACATGGCAAAATTGAGGTTTATCGATAATCCCTAGACTACGCATTCGCATAACCTCCCACAAAACATTGAGACAACTGACACGATACTTAGATACGTAATTAACAACTAATTTCCATTGCTCTGATGTCATGTCGACAACTGATATCAATTCGACGACTGATATCTGTCAGACATCTCGGCGATGGAAATTTGTCGTCAATTTCCCATCTATGTGATGTCAGTTGTCTCAATGTTTTGTGGGCTGGGGCCCGATCGAGCACTTCAATAAACACGATACGGTTAGAGATTGACCGTCATCCTACCCACGCAGGGCAGAGCGGAGAACCTTTGTTATATTTTTGTCATATTTCGTATACACTCTTAGGTAATGTGACGGTCAAACTCGAACTCGATAGCGTATGTCGAAGTGCTCGATGGGGTCCCTGTATTTCTGGTTATTTCATAGGAATTATGGCAAAAAATTGTCAGATTTACCACATATAGAATGATCACGATCAGATCCCAGCTCCAGCCCACAAAACATTGAGACAACTGACATCATATAGATATGAAAATGATACCAAACTTCCATATCCAAGATATCTGACAGATATCAGTCGTCGAGTTGATATCAGTTGTCGACATGACATCACTGCGATGGAAATCAGATGTCAATTACGTACCTTAATATGAATATAAATTAATATTACGCAAAATATACGAAATAAACATTTTATTTTAATAATATAAGTTGAGTGAATGTTTTTTTTATCGGGTACTTACTTATATCAATTTACAGTTAAAATATAAATTCCACAATATGATCATGAGACTTTTTTTATCTCACATATATGTATAATAAAAAAATTATTAAAATTTTATATTAATTTGCGGTTACACCCGTAAAGGAATAAATACATGAATAAACATTCATCACTATTATTGGGTAACTTGTGGAATGTTAATTGACTTAGATTATTCTTAATACTGAAGCAATACATTTATTGCTATTGTAATGATTAATATTTTAACAATCAATCTTATTTAACAATTTAATATTAATGATTCAGGATATCTGAAATGTAATTTAAATAGTTATTGAAAAACCCTGCCCTTACCTGGAATCAAATTGGATTTGTCGCATACGAAGCTGATCCGCTAACCACCACTGCACCAAGGAATCAAAAGTTACAGAATAACCATAGAGGTATACGAACTTATTTAAGAACTTCTTATACCTCTATGAGAATAACACCCTCGCGTTTGGAATTGAATCGTCTGCTGACCGTTTTTCATTTCCGAGCATGCAAACATCGTATGTAAACGCACCCTTACTGCCTGAATGTAGAAACTGTAGATTCTACAGTTCGTGCTACAGTCCACGGTATTCGAGATGGTAATTTTTCGTTTTACTCCACCCAAAAAATCATGTTATTTTTGCATCAAAGGGTAGATTATAAAGAGTATAGTGATGCACAAAATAAATTTTGGTGAAGAAATTATTCAAAAGGGGTGAAAAACTGTAAAACATTTCGCTAAATCTATTTCGGAACAGTGCTTTTACATGATATTTTGTTCCGTACCAGGTACTGTTCTCATATAGTACTGAACTCGTATAGTCCCAAAGTTATACAGTAGAGAAAACACCTGGAAGTGTGCGTGAAGAGTATACACATGCTGTCTCATATAGTACCGAACTCATATTGTACCAAAATTATGCAGTACAGAAAACACCTCGAGGTGTGCGTGGACAGTACCCACATATTCTGTCTCATGTAGCACCGATTCACCGAACTCATGTTGTACCAAAGTTTGGTACAATACCACTGTCAGCCATACATATACTGTCCACGCACACCTCAAGGTGTTTTCTGTACTGTATGACTTCAGTACTCTATGAGTTCAGCCATAAGTATAACTGCCCACCCACCCTCACTTCTCTGCATTGTATAACTTTGGTACTGAGTGAGGTAGTATTACCGTATTACGGAACGGTATAACACGTAAACTTGTGTTCTAAAATAGGTTTTATGTAAAAAGTGTTTTATACTGATTTTGGTAGTTTTCTCCACCCAAATTTGTATTGAATATCACTATACTACTAATTAATTATTGTTTAATGCGAAAAAAACATGATTTTTTGGGTGGGATAAAACGAAAAAGTACCGACCCGAAAAACGCGAGTGAGTTCAGAATATTCTAGGCAACTTTCTTAAATGATTAGTAGCGCCAGCCTTCTGCTGCAATGTCATTCTCGGAGCAAACACAACGACGAAAAATGATAGCACACATTGGTACACAAATTATTGCATTAGTCACTCAAGAAAAATATCGTTAAGTAACCTTCAAATAAATTTTGTCGAATATACGAGAAAGAAGCCAATATAAAACATTTGAAAAAACAAAAATATGAACACACAAGTGTTTTTGTGTGGTACTGCGTGCCTTTAGGCCGCACTTCAGTCACCCATTTCCGTGACTCAATCATCGAATTGTTACACTGTGTAAAAAAGAAAAGTGACTTTTTTACACTCGGTCGTAGTGCTCAAAATAACGATTAAGAACTCAAAATTCATTTGAAAATAGATAAATAATCAATTAAGGTGATGGAAAAAAACGTATGACCAATAAATACTAAAACAAAAGATTCACAAATGCGAAATGACGATAATGTAAATCTTCCGAATTTCGAGGTTATGCTCGACGGCAATGTTTTAATCAGACATCAAGTGGCATTTAGCTTATTGGCTATTGTTAAGCATTACTTGTTAGTAAGAAAATAATATTTATAACCAAGTAAACGATAGGTTTTTTGATTTCAAATAAGAGTCTATGTCATCTGGAAAAATTACCTTTTTGATACTATCAAAAATATTGAATTCATCAAAAGTTATAAGCGTTCAAAAATAATAAAAATTTGCAAAAATCGAACTTGAAAAATTCGTAACTTTTAATGAAAGCATTTTAGAGAAAAGTTACAAGAGTCCTCTTCTTCTTAAAATCGTCCATATTATCAAAAAAAAAATTCGCACAAATAAAATTTTAACTTTTTCGTATTCATTTAAACAATTGCCTTTTAAACAAATTGTGCCATGTTTCGGCCACTTTAACTAGCAGACTGTATTCTACAGGAAAAAATACAATAGATTACGTGACTATTGCAGGTTCCTTTAGCAAGGTCAACGGGACGATACCCAGCTCCAAGGCTGAGTGCGATGACAGCAGATACAGTCAGTGTGGATGTACTATTGTACAGACAAGTTAACAGAGTTTCAAATTGGTTAATCAACTTGTGGCATCCAGACAAGAATCCACAATGCGTTTTGAAAGCTGCCAATACATTATCCGAAAACCATCTATAACCTAAAAAATCACTGTATAGGCCAGTTTTGGCCATCTGCATGTACATACTCTTATCTGGACCCTTGTTTAACACACAACTGGATGCAGCAATTTTTTTCTAGAATTATTTCTTGGAAAGCTGTCTTGCTGCATATTTAACGGATGACAACATTGCTTTTTGACCAATGAAGCTTAATAAACTGTTGTTGCATCTAGTTTTGTGCCATACAAGAATCCAGATAAGTACGTACATGTAGATGGGTAAAACTGGTCTATACGGTGATTTGTGAGGTTGTGGATGGTTTTAGGAGAATGTATTAGCAGCTTCCAAAACCCTCTGTGAATTCTTGTCTGGATGCCACACGTTGATTAAGCAATTTGAAACTCTGTCAACTTGTCTGTACAATAGTACATCCACACCAACTGTATCTGCTGTCATCACTCCTAGCGATGACCTAAATTCAGTCACTTTGATAGTTTATAGGACTTTCAGGGTACGAACTTCATAAAAACTGAAATGTAAGACCAATTTTGATGATAAAAAGTATAATAGACTGCTCTCTAAAATCACCAGTGTCTGACTGTACCTGTACAAAAGTGCATTAACCACTTGACTAGTTAGTAAAGCACTTGAAGTACTTTTTTATTTCTTATACTCATAGCTATTGGGTAAGCAAGCATTGCTTTATCTATGATAGTTTTGAAAGTTAACTTTAAACACTTGTGCTGCTTAGGACATTTAACTTTCTAGAAAAGAAAAAAAAAACAAATTCACGCTATTAAAAAGTGTATCTTTTGATTTCATCTTTTCAAAAGATAAACTCTAATTCTTACCCTTTAAAAAAGAAGAAACTTAAAATTACGCTTTTGAAAAGAGTATTTTTTCCAATTTCCAATTTTCGATAGAGCAAATCTCATTTTTACACTTTCGAAAATATACTAAACTACTGCTTTGAAGGTTTGCACGAGACTCATAAGCTGGTGCAATGACACTCCCATATGCAAACTTATATGTCATGGCACGGTGATATAGATAACAGCTAGGGGAAGGCAACTGAATAAAAGTGCTCATTACAAAGTTCAAATGTATAAAAAAACACAATAGCCATGCATGTAAATACATACATACACATCACTCATAAGTTGGTGCTCTGACACTCTGTAATCACACTTGTATAAGTCCTGGCATGGTCAGTTGACAACAAGGGGCAGCTGAACATTTAAGTGCTCATTAAAAAGTTCATATAAATAAAAGAAAACAAAAGCCATGCATGTCGGTACAACACCTGTAGTTGAGCTGCATGTATCAAAAAAAAAAAAGGCAGTGGGGTCCAACTCCCAGACGTTCCGTGGTGTACATATAGTTATACCACATAGTAGTGCTGCAGCTAGCTGTTGTTCCCACATGCATGTTTACTTTCTTCATTCCTTATTTATCTTTTTTTTTTTTTAATAATACCTTGACTTTAACGTTCAGTTAATCAAAATTTCAATAACACTCAAAAATACGTTAAGACTGAATTTGCTTTTATTTTTCTTCTGGTGGATATAGTACAAAAAAATATGGTATAAGCAAGTAGTATACTGTATATTTGGGAGTGTAAGGCAAATTATTATTTAGTCAAACTTTCTAAACTTGGGAGGAATTTATCAAGGCTAATTATTTTGTATTAGGTTATATTTGGTAGATATAACACGAGAAAATGGCATGAATAATGTGATAAAAATGTACTAAATTTCCCCTTGGGATGAAGCGCCACTCAAGGGATTGAAAATTCAAGAAAGTTTCAGATCAAAAGAAAACATTAACCATGGTAGGACAGCAGCATATTTTTGCAAAGAATATAACATTGTGGAAAACGTAGTTTAAAAAGACAAAAATACTTTACTCACGAAAACGGTGTAGTGCTACACTGAATCTCGCGATGTTGAGAAATGGAAGCGACGTGAGGTAGTAAACAGCAAACACAAATACCTTACGTGGTAAGGTTAAGTGGGCAAAGTATAAGCTCATGACGCACTCTTTCCTACGGAAGCCCGGTGGTGCCATCATTCGGCTGACACAGCGTATTGCATGGTGCGGTGTGTCGTGACACACTGCATCATGATTTTTTTTTTTTTTTTTT
>JAPYYV010004344.1:0-20058 GCA_030522625.1 Copidosoma aretas
TTTTCTCAGTCAAAAACTTAATTTTTAATGGTTTCTGGACCCGAAAAATGCGGTTTTTGAGCCAAAAAACCGTTTTTTTCGATTTTTGGACTTGTTCCATCACTTTAAAAAATCAGAAAAAATTTAGAAACATTTTTGGCATAAAAATAGATAACATATATTTTTTCTAGCCCATCAAATTCTTTTGTTTTTTTTTAAATGTATTTTCAAAAGTTCAAACGTTTGTAAAATTTTTAATTCATAGCCACAAATTCTGAAAAAATTCATACCCTTTTCCAGAACAAAAGTCGCACATATTTTTGTTGTAATATCGAGAAATAGAACTCAATGGAATATGTTTTTACTTCCTGTCTTGTTTCAGCTGGATCTCAAAAATTAAAGTATGTGTTGCAAAAACTTAAAAGACTAGTTTATTAATATTATTATCATTGATCACACAGCCATACAAAAAAAATAATTTTTGGGTTAGGTGGTCGTACCATGTTAACTATATGTTTTTGGGGTTGATAAATCCGAATTTGGGGTCGGAATAGCTCCACTGGGCTAGGGTTTCCCATAACCTCAAAAAACCGCTTTTTTGAACTATATAACTATAAATCATTCATATAAAGCCCCTGAACCACTTAAAACCATAATACATTAACCCCATGTCACCTTGAAACAATAACTCTATAATAATATAACCTTTTTATCTATATAACTATAAATCATTCATATAATGCCCCTGAACCCCTTAAAACCATAACACATTAACCCCATGTCACTTTGAAACCATAACTCTATAATAATATAACCACAAAACCCCCAAACTCCATAACCCCATATTTCCTTTGCCCCCGAAATAAAAGAAATTTATTCCAGACAATTTTTACTGTTGCGAATTTTCACTGCAATTTCGAATACGTTTGGACAGTGAATTATCCGTAACAACCTCATAAGCTGGTAATCTCGTAAAACCATAACTTTCTAACCCCATTGCTTCCTATTCAAACGAAAACATTTTATCTCAGCCAATTTATATTAATGCAATTTTTAACTGACATTTAAGATACGTTCATACAATAAAAAAAAACTAATAACTCCGAAATTTGATGAATCCATGACATTATAGCCCCAGAACCATATAACCTCATTACCATTTAATTGAACGATAACAGTATATCTAGGGCTATTTGCATTTATACAAATTTCTACTGACATTAAATATGCATTTAAACATTAAAATAAAAGGTTATAACCCCTTAATACCCCTACTAGGGGGATTCCTAAAACTCCGTGTGTCTACATCCAGGGCACCTCGCGGTGACGGCGGGCAACGGAGTGAGCCCGTTATCCGGCTGAGTCTCTGGATTGCGGCTTAGATGCCGTCATAGCAGGCACATGGAAGTGTCTTAAGATGCAGAGGAATCTCGGAGCCTCAGTATCGGCGGCTGGTAAGGGTGTGAAAGCGGGCCCCCAGGCGTCGTCATCAAGCAACCGTAGTTCCATATTAGTTTGTAAATTGGCTAATGCGGAATATGATGCTATAAGAAAACAACCCCAAAAATTTGTGCAATCTCATGATTGTCAAGTAGATCATGATCAATTTTGTTATATTTGTTCGAAATTTGAAGTTAAATCTTTGAGGAAAACAATTGACGAGTCTATTTGTAAATAGTATGAAGAACTTTTCGGTTTACAAATTGATGAGAATAACGGTTGGTTTCCATCTGTTATTTGCAATGCTTGTAAGAAGATGTTGTTGAAATGAAAGGAGCAGAAAACTAGAGATGTCATTAAATTCTCCACTCCAACAATTTGGAGATATCCTCTTACTTCGAAAAAATGCTACTTTTGCATGAATGACATTAAAGGTTTTACCATAAAAACTAATAGTAAAATTGTATATAATTCTGTTGGATCGGTTACAGCACCCGTACCGTACCAACAAACTGATTCTGATATTGAATGCAGTGAAAACACTATGGAATTTGAAGAATTGGAAACTTCAAGCGGCATTAATGACAACAACAGCAGTAGTGAATCAGGGTACGCAGTAGATACGAAGAAATTAAAGATTCCCTCGTTAGTGTCGCAAACGGAGTTGAACGATCTTGTTAGAGATCTGGGCTTACCGAAAGATGGTTCTGAGTTTTTGGCTTCATTTTTAAATAAAAGAATCTTTTGGAACCTACAACGAAAGTTTCATGCTATCGCAATCGTAATTTTGAATTTCGAAAGTATTTCGTCAAAGATGAAAAGTCATCTTTACTGTATTGTAATGATATCGAAGGTTTGATGAACATGTTCCAACCAAATGCTTTACAATGGCGACTTTTCATGAGCTCTTTAAAACTAAGTTTTAAAGCTGCTCTGCTGCATAATACAAATGTATTTACACCAGTACCAACTGCTCACTCAACCGTTATGGACGAAAAGCACGAGAGTATGGAAATACTTTTACCAAAAATTCAGTACCATAGACACTTATGGCAGATTTGTTATGATTTGAAAATACTAACGATGCTTCTTGGACAACAGTCCGGCTTCACAAAATATCCTTGCTATTTCTGTTCGTGGGATAGCAGAGAGAGACAAAATCATTATAGCAAATTAAAACAGTGGCCCGAGAGATCATCCTTTAAACCTAGTTCAAACAATATTATCAATACATCTCTCGTGGATCCATCAAAAATTCTCATTCTTCCTTTGCATAAAAAACTTGGTCTTATGAAATAATTCGTAAAAGCCTTGGACAAAACAGGGGAAACGTTTATATATTAATCTTTAAAATTTCCTAAACTTTCTGATGCCAAGATAAAGGCAGAAGTGTTTGATGGACCACAGATTGGTGAAATGTTCGGAGACAAAGATTTTGTAAAAAAAATGAATAAACTTGAAAGAGCAGCTTAGTTGAGTTTTAAAGATGTGTGTTACAACTTTTTAGGTAATAACGAGCGTCCAAAGTATAAACGAATTGTTGCCAAGATGGTTAAAGACTTCAGAAATTTGGGATGCTTGATGAATGTGAAATTACACGTTTTGGATGCACATCTTGATGCATTTCCAGAGAATCTTGGAGATTTTAGTGAAGAGCGGGGAGAACGCTTTTATCAAGATATAAAAGTTATGGAAAATCGTTATCAGGGTCAATGGGATGTTAATATCATGGCTGACTTCTGTTGGAGTATAAAACAAGATACACTAAACAGTCTTCGAAAGCGAAAACCATTACGTAGATCCTTTGATGAAAAATGAACTCTCTACAGTAGCAAAAAAGAGTAATATATTTTATATTTATGCATTTTAGTTATTTATTTTTCATTCAAGTCACTCGTTTTTTAATCTAGTCATTCTTTTTTTATTCTAGTCATTCGTTTTTATTCCAGTCATTCAGTTTTATTCCAGCCATTTATTTTTTATACCAGTTATTCATTTTTTATTCTACTCACTCAGTTATTATTGAAGTCATTTTTTTTTTATACCAGTGACTCATTTTTTATTCTAATTATTCAGTTTTTATTTTAGTCATTCATTTTTAATTCAAGTAATTTGCGTTTTATTTTAGTCAATCGTATTCTATTCTATTCTTCCTTTTTTTATTCTAGTCATGTCACAAAAGGTCTTATGAAAAGAACTACATGATGTACAAAATCCGATCGTGCAACCTTCCCGCGGTGTACATCGCGTAACGCTAATGCCGACGGTTCTATCATTGTTAAATGGTGTTATAGGTTTATAACCATTGATTCCGCTGCTCATAAATATTCTGAATATCTGGGACAGAATGGATTGAGACAGAATGCCAAAAATAAACAGGTTTCCTTCGATATGGGGTTGTGGGGTTTTCAGGGTTATGGTGTTTCGGGGTTATGGGCTTTTAGTACTACAGGATTATGGAGTTTTGGGGTTATAATATTTTATTTCACTGTCCAAACGTATTCAGAATTTCAGTAAAAATTTAAAACAGTTTAAATTGCCTGGAATAAATTTTTTTTTTATTCAGGAACAAAGGAGTTATGGGGTTATGGAGTCTGGGGGTTTGGGAATATATTATTATAGAGTTATTGTTTCAAGGTGACATGGGGTTAATGTGTTATGGTTTTGAGGGGTTCAGGGGTTTGATATGAATGATTTATAGTTATATAGTTAACAAAAGGGATTTTTTTCAGGTTTTGGGAAACCCTAGCCCAATGGAGACATTCTGACCCTAAATTCGGATTCAGCGACCCCAAAAACATATAGTAACATAGTCCGACCACCTAACCCTAAAATTTTTTTTTTTGTGTGGCTGTGTAATAAAGGGATTTTGAATAATTCTTTTTATCATTTCCGAACATAATCAAATATCCCATACCAATATCGTACATATTAATACAAATAACTTACTTGGAAAAATGCTGCCGTACTCCCTCCTTTTAAAGCCCCATATTTAATTTTCGTCTGTTTTGCTAAGTCTTCTGCACTTTCAATAGGTGAATCCATACGTTCAACAGTTAGAAATGCGGCAAGATTTGCTGTATAGGACGATATCATTATAAGCGTAAAGAACCACCACATACCAGCAACCATGCGAGTTGATATTGCTCTGTGAATACATAAAGTAATAATTTAAACTGGATTTTTGCTAAGGTGAAGCAATAAAAAGTGAGTGTGTAAGCAAGAGTAGTTTTCATTTCTCATTAATTGTTAAAACCTGATTATTTATTATAATAATGTACTAAAAAATGGACATAGGTCAGAAAAATGACTTGAAACGAAATCTGCGGTCATAATCTAATTATTACATTTAATTTTTTCTAATTCTTTCGAAATCTTAAAATTTATAGTTCTAAATAAATTTTTCTTTATTTCGCTAGCATAAAAATTATAAAGAAAGATAGTAGTCAGAATGCCAAGGTAGATGGGTCACAAGAGGTACACCATCTGTTGAGACAAAGGATGATTTGGTCAACAATTTAACTTTTAGTTTGTTTGAAATAATTACATAGCTTCTAAAAGGGCTTGTACCTACATATTATTACATAATTATGATTTTATTTCATTAGTAACTTAGAAAAGAAGTATTTTCATTTCTATTTTTCCGTTCTACATTTTCATTTTATGACTCTATTGTCACACGTATGTGAATATCTCAACAAGTAGATACACGATTATTCTAATATTTAAAAGTATTATTTATCAAATATTACCCTATAACATATCAGTTTTTCGTAGAAAACTATAAATTTTTCATGACAAAAAGTCAAAAACAGTGATGAACATAACGTACCTCCTTATATGTTATATCCTATTAGTATGTTCATCAAGCGTATTCACGATCGTTCTCCGTATTTCCAGTTTCAGAAAAAAAAATTCAAACTAGATCTGTTAAGAGTACCAATGTATTATAAACTACGAGCTATTGTTTTCGAAGTTAGAACAAGGTCTTGCTAAGAAATTTTTCGACCTCATAAGGCTTTATTTACGAAAATAAACAAACTTTGAGATATAAGGCTATACATAAATCCTAAGAAAAATAGTTTACTTTTTAGAAAAAACAAAGGGAGCCTGGATATTGAGTCGTACCTACATATATTTGCAGGTTTATGTCTGAACTGAGCGTAAGTATACATCTTCGTCAGGCGAACGATGTATACCAAAGCTAGTATTACATGTACATAAACATTGAGCAACACACACATGTATAAGACGCTCTTTTAAAAACCGTACATAATTGGACACAAATTTATACACTTTTGTTTAATTCAGTTGAAAAATTTTTATTGGTTTAATATTAAACAAAAAGATACGTATTTTCTTTTAAATATTTTTGGTGCTAGAAATATTTTCAATTTTGCAATTTCGGTGATTTTGGGCTTAAGAAGGGAATTTCGATAATTCGAAAAGCCGGTTCTATTAAAGCTAGAAATTTATTCCTCTAATTCCAAAGCTGAATGAATAAGCTTCAATAAGAAAATACTTCTAAGACAAATGATCAACGAATTCAAGTGAGTAATCACAACTAGAATTTATTAATGGATTTTTAATAATTTACTCACCCTCGTTTTACTTATTAAATATTTTTATTGGTTTCTAGGTAAAACTTCCTTTCAATAATGTTTTCATAATCGATGAAGAATTAATTATTTTCATCGGAAAAAAATTCATTCATATAGTGCAGAACGTCACATGAGTGCTTGGGTCATATTCCGTGGCTGACTTCCTTAGTTCATGTTGCTTTTCTCGAGAATATACATAATTGTTACTTATTTCCAGCTAAAGAATCCTATAAGTCCATGAGAAGCTTGTTCAGTATTATCATATATATCATTGACGTGGGAGCTTCGATGGCTTAGTAGTTAGCGTGCTAGCTGCCTGGTCTGAAAAATTCCGATGGATCAAGGTTCGAATCCCGTGGAAAAATATCAATATCTTCTTGGGATTTTTCGACGAGAGGAGTACCCTGGATACCTAAAAACTACTTATCCGATTTTTAAGAGAATAAGTAGATTTTTCCAAACGATATCTGGACCTCCAGGGGCTTCTTTCCGGGGAAAGCCAACACCTGGCCAGCTCGTCGGTAAAGTCACTATCAATTTTAGCAGTTGATACGGTAAGGTAGGTAGTTAATGGAGGAAATCTTTCTTTTGATCTGATACCTTCCGGGGTGTGCTTAAGACGATCGCTGCGCCCTGTAAATAGTACCCAGTAGGATGGATAGCCGAGTCGTCTGAGGGGAAATTTGCGCTATGGGGTCCGCCCGAAATACTCGCATACTCGGAACAGGAAACCAGGGGAGTTCAGGAAAGAAAGGGATAAGTTGGGTAGGTAGGTTGGACTAGGAAAAAGTGGCTAGATACGTAAAAGCCCAGAAATAGTTGTACGTGTAATCAATAATATAATACAATATATATCATTGACGTAAGCATTATAAAAAACCCTGCATTTTTATACATTTGCAACTAATTGAAAGATTTATTCAAGAAGAAAGTAATTAAATATTCATACAAATTATTTTGGACTTATTTATTTGAAATTAATAAGTTAAGTTTATTTGAAATTATTGACAAGATTATTTGAAAATGGGCGATTCTGCATTAGCTTTTTTTTCATTCACATTGAAAAAGCCATAATCTTCCTGACTTGAGAGTGTGATCTTTTGAGCATCATCATCATTAAAATTATCTGGGCCATTGTTATTCAAATAAAAAATTTTTTCTGTGTCAGTTACGTGATTTTTTTTACTTTTTTTTCAGAATATCTTTTTTATTTTCAATTTTCCTTCTTTAATCGGTAAAGATAATAAGACACCTAGTCCTCTATTTTAGTAATCAATACAACCATCTAGTAACGTTGTTTTTTCGCCCAACGGTCCACAAGTCTCTTAACTACCAATTTCATGATCTTAATAATCTTTTTTTTCTGCTGTAAAAAATACCATTTATAATTAAATAATATTGACGAACACAATCAAAATAATTAAGAATCACATAGTTAATAGGATTAATATTCTTAAATAATTTCAGAAAATAAGAGCATAATCGGCGTTCTACGCTCTTGCTGGCTATGCTATGCTATGTGAAGTGATCTTAAAAGTGGCAACTAAGCATATGTCATAGCGTAATAGTTCATTCGTATTATTTAGCATACAGTTGTTTGCAGCGATTGCTATATAGTCATATATAAAATTTCTTACGCACAGTAACTTATTTGTATATAAATGTTTAGTGCCATGGACTTTTTTGATATCATGTAGGTATACGTCGTATAAGAGAAGAGGTACATACCAATTAAACTTAATCATTTGTATTGAAATAATTCTTTCTTTCGTTAACTTTTTATATACGCAGATGACAGAGATCACATATTTTTTGTTGAAACGACTTGTATTCATAGATCAACTAAGTTTGGGTAGCCAATTTTCGGTAACATTCCGCAAATTTGATGCTTTCAGTTTCGGATGCCATATTATTTTTAAGGTGTTAGAACATGCGTCTGTAAGCATGTTTGATGCTCGAAATATTTTAAACACTTTTTTAGGTATCGTTATATGATTTTTTTTAAGTCTTACCGACGAGATCTTGCTCCAGTTTCGATTCAAAAAGCCACAATAACGAATAGAGAAATTTCAAGATGAAAAAAACCGTTGCTAGAATCAGAAGGCACTTAGAAAACTGACAGAGCGGGGAACGCCAAGTGCGCAGCAACTTTAAAGAACTAACTCGGTGGCTTTTTTAAGCACACGTACTACCTTCTTGATGGACCAGCGTGGCTTCTCCATTCTACTATAAAAGTCCCTACTCCTCAAAATCGAGTCCCCATTTATTCGATCTTTAGTTAATTGCTCTTCAACTGGGAAGGCGCTCCCTAACTATATCAAAAGCTACAACTACTTGGATCATTTTTCAGTATAGTCCTACATCGTGTACGAGACTATAGATTTTTAACCGTGAGAAAACGCTGAAATTACGATTTTTATTTCTTTATCTTTATCTTACTTTTTTAATTTTTTATGAAGTCTTCTTGGCTAAAAAGTAAGATAATTTAACTAGAAATATAAAATGAATATATACATACATATATTTCAGGGAAAAGCACTATAAGGCAAGAAGCTAAAGCGCGTGATGCGACCTACGCGCCGATGTGACGTTCCGCTCTATATAAATAAACTTTTTTCCGATAGGAATAATTAATAAACTGTCATTTTAATAAGCATTTTTGAACAGAAATTTTACGTAAAACACGATAAACGTATCAAAAATTGCTACGTTAGTAAAGCTATTGTTCAGATTCGATTAAAACATTTAAATTGTTGAGATTAATTCTAATTTATTGATAATTTTTATAGAAATTTTTTTTTTAGACGAGTTCAATTTTGTAGCTTAAAAAAAACGGGATAATCGCGGAACTATTGGTAGAAGTGGTACTAGTTTGTCACAATAAAAATAGTAATAAATAAAAAAAACATTACATCCATTACATCAATAATATTAGAATATGTCGAAAACAAATTTTTTTGACAATTTTAAATTTATCATTCGGATAATATAATTTTTCATTAGTAAATCTTATGATAAGACTAGAAAAAAAATGTACGTACACATAATATATATTTATTCATACGATTCATCGGCCAGTGCTATGGTAGTTCCGAGCGTTTATGCGCATAATGTGCGTGTACTGTGTGCGTATAGCATAGGTATGGTATAGTCACAGTCTGTGAGTCATTCTAGTCTGCCAAACAGCTTATCGGTACCAAGAGCCACGAGTTTTTTCATTTTTATGCAAATGTACGAGGTCTGTTAAAAAAATAAAAGGGAATTTTTAAATTTCGCGGGCTACGTACAGTCGGTTATTAATGTTTTTTTTGTTATGTTGGTACACTCTTCTCGAACATATGTTCACAGTTGCAGCTATGCAGCATATTTAGTTTGTTCGTGATAGGCTTAAATATAAGAAGTCTATCGCGCGCTCGGGAATTTTCTGCTGTCCAAAAAAATGGATCAAAGAATTTGCATCAATTTATTGTGAAAAATGAAATTAAGTGCTCAAAAATACTTTAAATGCTGACAATGGCATACGGTAAGTGTACTCTAAGTAAAAAAAATGATTACAATTGGTACAAGCTTTTTACAGAAGGTGGGGAAGATGTGAATGACGATGCCCGCCCTGGACGCCCCAGCACATCAACAACCGATGGTAATGTTTAGAAAGTAAAGAAAATTGTTGTGGATAATCGTTAAATCAGTATTTAAGAAGTTGCTGAGGAATCAGCAGTAGAGAGCGATAGACAGAAAGAGAGAGAAAATCAGGAATTCGTAGTCATATCCTTTAAGTGCCGTAATTTTTTTCGTAGTTTTTTAACACTTTTTGCCCAGATATATCAAAAATTCACGAAATAGATGGTATATCGTAATGTCAACTAAAACTATTACATTTGTCCTCCTTGATGTTTATGAACTATTTAGGAAATCTGTCACAAAAACTTTTTTTTGTCAACCTTAATTTCCTTTTGAGGTATAGTAATCGATCTGATTTTAATGGTTATGTTGTGCTTAAATTGTTTCAGGATTATTTATACTCATTTGTATTCATGTCTTTATTATGCTGTGATTTTTTTGAAATTTTTACGTTTTTCACTAAGGTATTCCTATAACTAGGGAAATTAAGGTTATGTCGCAAAATCGACCTAAAACCCTCTATTCGACCACCTTGATGTTGACTGGACACTTAAGGAAACCTGCAAAAATTTTTATTTTTGGTTCATCTGGTTTCATGTCCAAGATATTGCGTATTTTCCAATGTTTCGAGGTAATGCATTCAGAAAACCGTAAATAATTAAGTCTGCATGTTTATCATAATTTTCGGATCATAATATAATTTTTTTCCAAAAACGTTTTCTCTTGATTTCATATAGATACTTTAAAAAATCTGGAAATAAAGACTATGTTTTTACAGAGAAAGAGAGAGAGAGAAAGAGAGAGAGCTATCTATGTCGACTGGTTGTGATTTGAACTCACTAAACGATACCCAAAAAATGTTTGCGTGCTCGGCAGATCGATGCATACGCCCGATATTTATCCAGCGGTTTGTTATTATGACTCAAGCGCAAACTGTTCGAAAATACCTAGTATCCTAAAATGAAAGAAAGATACGCCAAACATAACAATTCTCATGGGTCTGCCAAAGGGAGAAAAAATCATCGCGAAACACAAATAGAGAATTGTTAGTTATTATATAAACATAGCCCTCATTTCCAGTTTTTTTAAAGTATTTATATGAAATCAAGAGAAAACATTTTTGGAAAAAAATTGTATTATGATCAAAAATTATGACCAGCATGCAGACATAATTATGCACGGTTTTCTCAATGCATTACCTCGAAACTTTGGAAAATACGCAATATCTTGGACATAAACCAGATAGACCAGAAATAGGAATTTTCGCAGGTTTCCTTAAGTGTCCAGTCAACACCAAGGTGGTCGAATAGAGGGTTTTAGGTCGATTTTGCGACATAACCTTAATTTCCCTAGTTATAGGTATACCTTGGTGAAAAAGGTAAAAATTTCGAAAAAATCACAGCATATTAAGGACATGAATACAAATGCTTACAAATAATCCTAAAACAAATTAAGCACAACATAACCTTTTAATCAGATAAATTACTATACCTCGAAAGGAAATTGAGGTTGACAAAAAAAAGTTTTTGTAACAGATTTCCTAAAAAGTTAATAAACATCAAGGAGGACAAATATAATGGTTTTAGTTGACATTACGCCATAACATCGATTTCCTGAATTTTTGATGTATCTGGGCAAAAAGTGTTAAAAAACTACGAAAAAATTACAGCACTTAAAGGATATGACTACGAATTTCTGATTTTCTCTCTCTTTGTCTCTCTCGCTCTCTACGCAGGCATACATATACGAGGTCTGTTAAAAAAATAAAATAAATTTTTGTTTTTTAAAAAAATATTTATTTTTTCATCAATTTCTATTTTGTCTCCTTAAAGGTAGATTCTTTCAGATATAATACACTTGTGCCAGCATTTTTTTCAATCCTCAAAGCAGTTCTGATATGCACATTTTGGTATGCTCTTGAGCTCTCTCAGCAATTCGTGCTTTTTTGGCCTTGGCTCTCCTTGTCTCTTTCATTGGGACCATTAGACTTTGGTTTCTATGTCATAACCATATACTTATGATTCGTCATTAGTTATGACCCTTTTAAGCAAATCTTAATTGCCGTTGACGTCCTGAAACAATTCCTGAGCGATGCTTATGCAACGGTTTTTTTGGTCAAAATTCAGTAATTCTGGAACGAACTTTGCTGCCACACGCTTCATGCCCGAAATTACCAAAAAAATTACATAGAATGAGTCAATTTATATGCCGTTTCCTCAGCAACTTCTTAAATACTGATTTAACGATTATCCATAACAATTTTTTTTACTTTCTAAACATTATCATCGGTTGTTGATGTGCTAGGGCGTCCGGGGCGAGCGTCGTCATTCACATCTTCCCCACCTTCTGTAAAAAGCTTGTACCAATTGTTATCATTTTTTTTACTTAAAGTACACTCACCGTATGCCACTGTCAGCATTTAAAGTATTTTTGAGCACTTAATTTCATTTATTACACTAAATTGATGCAAATTTTTTGATCCATTTTTTTGGACAGCAGAAAATTCCCGAACGCGCGATAGACTTCTTATATTTAAGCCTATCACGAACAAACTAAATATGCTACATAGCTGCAACTGTGAACATATGTTCGAGAAGAGTGTACCAACATAACAAAACAAAAATTAATAATCGAATGTACGTAGCCCACGAAATTTAAAAATTCCCCTTATTTTTTTAAAAGACCTCGTACATTTGCATAAAAATGAAAAAATTCGTGGCTCATGGTACCGTAAAGCTGTTTGGCAGACTAGGATGGCTCACAGACTGTGACTATACCATACCTATGATATACGCACACAGTACACGCACATTATGCGCATAAACGCTCGGAACTACCATGGCACTGGCCGATGAATCGTATGAATAAGTATATATTAATGTGTACGTACATTTTTTTTCTAGTCTTATCATAAGATTTACTAATGAAAAATTATATGATCCGAATAATAAATTTAAAATTATCAAAAAAAATTGTTTTCAACATATTCTAATTTTATTGATGTAATGGATGTAATGTTTTTTTTATTTATTACTATTTTTATTGTGACCAACTAGTACCACTTCTACCAATAGTTCCGCGATGATCACGTTTTTTTAAGCTACAAAATTAAATTCGTCTAAAAAAAGAATTTCTATAAAAATTATCAATGAATTAGAATTGATCTTAACAATTTAAATGTTTTAATCGAATCTGAACAATAGCTTTACTAACGTAGCAATTTTTGATACGTTTATCGTGTTTTACATAAAATTTCCGTTCGAAAATGCTTATTAAAATAATGGTGGATTAATTATTACCATCGGAAAAAAGTTGATTTATCTAGAGCGGCACGTCACATCGGCGCGTAGGTCGCATCACGCGCTTTAGCTTCTTGCCTTATAGTGCTTTTCCCCGAAATATATGTATGTATATATTCTTTTCATATTTCTAGTTAAATTATCTTACTTTTTAGCCAAGAAGACTTCATAAAAAATTAAAAAAGTAAGATAAAGATAAATAAATAAAAATCTCTAGTCTCCTACACGATGTAGGACTATACTGAAAAATGATCCAAGTAGTTGTAGCTTTTGATATCGTTAAGCAGCGCCTTCCCAGTTGAAGAGCAATAAACTAAAGATCGAATAAATCGGGGCTCGATTTTGAGGAGTGGGGACTTTTATAGTAGAATGGAGAAGCCACGCTGGTCCATCAAGAAAGTAGTACGTGTGCTGAAAAAAGCAACCGAGTTAGTTCTTTAAAGTTGCTGGGCCCTTGGCGTTCCCCGCTCTGTCAGTTTTCTAAGTGCCTTCTGATTCTAGCAACGGTTTATTTCATCTTGTAATTTCTCTATTCGTGATTGTGGCTTTTAAAATCGAAACTGGAGCAAGATCTCGTCGGTGAGACTTAAAACAAATCGTATAACGATGCCTAAAAAAGTGTTGAAAATATTTCGAGCATCGAAATTGCTTACAGACGCATGTTCCAATACCTCATAAATAATATGGCATCCGAAACTAAAAGCATGAACTTTGTGGAATGTTACAGAAAATTGGCTACACAAACTTAGTTGATCTATGAATACAAGTTGTTTCAACAAAAAATATGTGATCTCCGTCGTCTGCGTATATGAAAAGTTGACGAAAGAAAGAATCATTTTAATACAAATGATTGAGTTAAATTGGTATGTACCTTTTTTCTTATACGACGTATACCTACATGATATCAAAAAAGTCCATGGAACTAAACATATATATACAAATGAGTTACGGTGCGTAAGAAATTTTATATATGACTATATAGCAATCGCTGCGAACAACTGTATGCTAAATAATATAAATTACATATTACGCTATGACATATGCCTAGTTGCCGCTTTTAAGATCACTGCACATATCATAGCATAGCCAGCAAGAGCGTAGTACGCCGATTATGCTCTTATTTTCTGAAATTATTTAAGAATATCAAGCCTATTAACTATGTGATTTTTAATTATTTTGAATGTGTTTGACATATTAATAATTATGAATGGTATTTTTTACAGCAGAAAAAAGATATTAATCATAACTCAAAATTTGTAGTTAAGAGACTTCTGGATCGTTGGGCGAAAAAACAACGTTACTAGATGGTTGTTTTGATTACTGAAATGAAGGACTAGGTGTCTTATGATCTTTACCAATTAAACAAGGAAAATTGAAAATAAAAAAGATATTCTGAAAAAAAAGTAAAAAAAATCACGTAACTGACTAAGAAAGAAATTTTTATTCGAATAACAATGGCCCAGATAATTTTAATGATGATGATGCTCAAAAGATCACACTCTTAAGTCAAGAAGATTATGGCTTTTTCAATGTGGATGAACAAACAAGCTAATGCAGAATCGCCTATTTTTTAGTAATTTCTAACAGTGCATAAAACCCTTAAAATCAATCATTCAATAGTCAACTGTACTTTTCCAAAATGTAATAGTTTATGATCTAAGCATTGTGTGTCAGCAGGAGCATCTGGTTGTCATACAGTTTACGTCAGACTTATACATAAAAATGATAAATAATCAATCGACAAACCAAAAGTAAAATCAATCACGGCTGATTTGCCGCAACTTATGAGAAATTATAATGACTGTTTGGATCATATAATACGGTATGTAAGGTCTAATAATTGGTTTGAAGGATTATGTGGTAAATTTCCTGCTATAAAAAACATTATTGATCTATTAGATCGAATTTTTTAAGAAAAATCAATTAAAAATATTAAGTACAAACGATTGGTTACAACCAGAAGAAATACGTGACGAACCCTAGTATCTTCTGTTGATGAATAGTACAATATTTGAGTAACAGTTTACTTATATTATTGCTACATTGGCATTTATCATATAAACAAAGAAAATTTTTTAATCTTATAAGACGTAAATTAATTAAACATAAATATGTCGTCATCCGTGATTTTTTGGACAATTACGCAGCCATTACTCAAGGAATTCACTGTAATAATGATCAAGCAACGATGCATCCGTTTTTCAATATACTATAAAAATGCCAAAGAATAGATTAAACCTCAAAAGATGGTTTCATCTTTTAATGTTTACACCACAATAGTATTGCAGTTTATCTCTTCCAAAGACAGTTAGTAGACTATATAAAATTTATTGTACAGAGAATGACAGAAAAAATATATTTTGCGGGCGGTGACAGTGGGTAATAAAAAAAAAATAATTTCATTAATCTTATGCATCATTAACAAGATTTAAAAACAGCAGCTGAGTGGTACTTTTTTTTTAACTATTGAAAAGGTCTATGTGATGGATTTTGTGGCACTTAAAGAAGACTTTCTGCTAGAACTAGTCTGTAAAGGGTAAAAAATCCTATTTGGTAACCAAAAGAATCATTCACTTGGACGACAGAAACTCTATTGAATATAACTTGTTGTTATTTAACCAATAATAACTACAAAAACTAAGAACAATTATACCAGTTTCTCTTCAAGAATTATAAACACGTCAGTTTTCACTGCATCAAACAACTATTATAAATTTTTTTAGATAAGATGTGTTGTTCAATTTCGTACTTAGTTCTGTATCTGCTAAATTTGTTGTTGGTATATCAATTTCTACTTGTTTAGACCTTCATTATTTTATTTGGTAATTATTCTACTCAATACATCGCTGTATTCATGATGTTAAAGGTTTAAGTCCAAAATAACTTGTACGAATATTTATTTACTTTATTCTTGAATAAATCTTTCAATTAGTTACAAATGTATGAAAATGCAGGGTTTTTTATAATGCTTACGTCAATGATATATATTGTATTGTATTATTGATTCTATGTACTCCTCTGGTTCCCCACCCCAAGTATGCGAGTCTTTCGAGCGGGCCCCATAGCGCAAATTTCCCCTCAGACGACTCGTCCATCCATCTTACTGGGTACTATTTACAGGGCGCAGCGATCGTCTGAAGCACACCCCGGAGGGTATCAGAATAAACGAAAGATTTCCTTCATTAACTATCCACCTTACCGTACTAACTGTTAAAAGCGACAGTGACTTTACCGACGAGCTGGGCAGGTGTTGGCTTTCCCCGGAAAGAAGCCCCTGGAGGTCCAGACATCGTTCGGAAAAATCTACTAATTCTCTTAAAATTTGGAAAAGTGGTTTTCCGGTATCCTGGGTACTCTTCTCGTCGAAAAAGCCTAAGAAAAAGATCTTGATGTTTCGCGACGGGATTCGAACCTTGATCCCTCGGAACTTTTCAGACTAGGCAGCTAGCACGCTAACCACTAAGCCATCGAAGCTCTCACATCAATTAGTATCGACCAGATTCGTCCCTTGGTCTCATGATCGGTCATCAAACTTCGCCGTTATTTCTTATCTTTCCACTATTTCTCTGCTTCTATTTCTTCTTTCCTAGTTTAACACCTATATTGGAGTAATAGTCCTTTGGACTAGCTCTCTCTTGGGGAGGATGGTTTTAGTCGATAGGCGCCCGTGGTGATTAGCATAACGTAGTGTTATTACACTATAAGCCAGGGTGAATCCGACACTACCTCTACGGCAGCCATATGTGCACGTAGATGCGTCTTTAGAAGATCTCCTTCTTCCCGTTATAAAAAAAAAAAAAAAAAAAAAAAAAAAAATGTTGTGTTGCCACAGCACCATCTCATTTTTTTATTTTTCCACTTTTAAACCAGCATTATATACACTTAAATCAATGATTTTTTTCGTCAATTCACTCTTAACATTTTTATTTATAATTGATTAATTAATTTGACGGAGCCGGATTCTGGCGATCTCAGCGAGGAAAAATTTTGCTTACTCGACGGCGCCACCTGAATTACTTAGGCAATACACGGTGCAGGTGCAGTGCTGCCCCGAATCAGGTTCCCCAGAATTTTTGTATGGGCCTTTGTGAGCTTTTCAACTCATATCATATCACATAATTTTTTTTATTCATAGCATGTTTCTTTGTACTCTTGCCAATAAAAAAAAAATACCCTACCTATGTCGATGTCATGGGTTATATTACCTGCCAGCATGCACAGAAAAACAATTGGGTGTCCTGACCGAGAATCGAACCCATGACCCCTAAAACAGTAATGTTTTCCAGGCTATTACGCTAACCACTGAGCCAACGACCGCCTGCTGGGAGCACCTTATATTATACTCTTTTATACAGGCGCCTCCATCGAACGTTTTATGGTTCATTTATACATGAATTTATATCTTTACCAATTTCAGATCAGACCATTTTTCTTGCACATGTCCTGTATGATTATCTAATTGACTTATGACAAAATTAAAATGGGGTCAGCAGGGTTGAAAAAAAAAAGAGGAAACGCCGCAGCAAAATCCTTTCACCAATGTTTCAATGTCGACAAAGGTTTGAGTTTGTTCAATATATATTGATTAAGAAGTTATATTACCATATGCTTTAGGGGTCGTACCCAAACGCCGTGGACGATTTTTTCGATTTGTCGCCCCCCCCCCCTGACCCCAACGCCCGGGGGGATTTTTTTTGTTTTGCGCCCCCCCCCCCCCCCCGTGTGGACTTTGCGTAAATCAGAATCTCCCCCCCCCCCCCTTAACGTTGACTTACTTTTTTTCTACAATATAGAAAAAAAATTGTCAATAATACATATTTTAATTGATAGATTTAAATATTGAGATATTGCAATGTTGTATTATGATAAAGTTATAATTTTTTAAACGAATCATATACCGTTAGTCATAATAAGTATTAATATAAATATTTAGTTTAATTAGTTAAAAAATATCTTAAACGTCCTCAACGAACGGAACTCCTCCAGCTACCCAAGCTTTTATGTCTCTGATAATGGGTATAGGAGCAGACGTTGGTTCCTCAGGAATCTCTGAATTCTACAATTTCGAATTTTATAATCCTAGTAGCGCTGAGTAAAAGCGTATTTAGCAATGTTGATCACGCACCTACGATATCGAAGGGAGCTCCACCTTCCAAACCTCTACAGGAGGAGTAGCCGCCTCTTGAACCCGCACATCTTTTTCGCAAACTATCAGGCTGAAGATACACGAAGAGACGAATTGACGAATGATGAATGACGAATGCCATAATATTCTGGGAGCGGAAGAGAGGTTTATTCGTCTATCCTCTGTCTCGCTCTCATCGAGTAGTATGCATTCGTCAAATCGTCATTCATCCATTCGTATCACCGTGTGTTTTCAGCCTTACAGTTGCCACTCGTGTGTCAATTTTTCTTTTTTGCACTTGGTACTTCCAGAGGAGATGTAGCGCAATTTCTGAGCCACGATATTTAAATGTTCGAAATATTGTATAAAAAAGAAAATTTTTATTTCGAATGTAAATGGTTATAGCTTTGGTAAGTGACTGTATTATTTTGTCGCACATATAACTGTGGAATCATAATTTTATCGTTGAAGTTGTTACTTTTATTTTAGTAGTATTTATTTTTTGTAGTATTTCCTAACCCTCACACCAACTTGAGTTGATTTTTACGGGAACCCTTTATGACCTCGGTGTGGAGGGTGTTGAACTGAAAATCGCAACTATATACGTAGAGATATTATTAATGGAGTCGGGGAGTGGGCTGAAATCATGTCCTGTCGGTAAAAAGAGAGAGAAATGGCCCTCTGTGTATACGTACATACTCATATCATATGTCAGACATTCGCACATTCGCGACAGGTCATCCCATTCGCTTCCCAACAAGACATTTCCACTTATTCTTTTTGATATCAACTCCCCTACTTTATTACTAATATCACTGTAACAGTAACCACCTTGTTTATCCTGATTTGCCGTCGTTACCCATAACTCCTGTCCCGTCTTCCCAACTTATACCCTTTTTCTACCCCTCTCTTTTCACCTGCTTATTATACACTTTTCTAACTAGTCCCTACCCAAGGCGCCCACAGAAGCTACTTCCAGGTTGCTCTGTGTGCAGAATTAGCCGAGACACACACAGCCGGAAATAACTCTCAACAAATTTCCGAGGTGACCTGACCGGGATTCAAACCCGCGCCTCACTTGAGCAGCCGCGCAGCCACTAAAAGGCTTGCGCTGCCGCCAAATGAGCTACGACTGCTCCTTTTATTTGAGTATTATAAATAAATAACAGCATTCGAATTTCGTCGTTTGCAAAAGAAACAACCTCCAGCATACATCACTATATTGCTTTTACAACTGTTAGGGTTAAGTCACATGTTTAATGTAGTAGTTCAACATTTTTCTTATAACGATGCAAATCTTTCACGCTTACTAAATAGACCAATAACTTCAAATTGAAAATGTTATAATAAAAATACAAAATTATTACTGACCTACACCTACAGGCGAATCCAGTTCAAAATACGAAACTCTGATCACGGTAGCGTTATAGACAGTGATGCCCACGACAAAATGGATACCAAAGAAGTGATTGATGAAGTATATGAATTATTAGCAAATAAAAGTAATGATATTGAAGAACAGATCACGACAAAAAATGCATGCATTGAAAGTGTAGACAATAAAGAAATCTGCATCGACATTATTAATGATGAATACATTAAAAACTCATCAGATGATCTATCAGTGGAAGATTCACCATTCATCAACGGCAATGTAAATAGTAGTGGTGGTGAGACAACGAAAAGTGATTGTAAGAAAACAGAAAATATTGATGAAATATATAGAGTCCGAGAAATAATTGAATTTGAATACTTCAATAATCAGATAATGAAAATGCTGAACAAACATAAGGTAAATGTACCTATTCGTGGTACATGTTCCTAGTCATGGATTATGCAAATAAATATATTCCTCAAACAATTGAATTCACCAACAAGTATTTTGGACGTATTAATTATACGAGGGTGGTCCGATAAGTACTTAGCCTCACCGCCCGATGGCGCTGCTATGGCTAGAGAACTATACTATCGTATAGTACATTCTAGCAGACGG